>QKYT01000197.1:103270-115083 GCA_003550305.1 Glomus cerebriforme
TTCTGGTCGAAATTTATTATTTTAAAAAAAAGTTTGAAAAATTTTATATTTTTTTTAAAAAAAAAAGAAATGACATGAAATTTAAAAAATTCCATTCTAACGAAATTTTGTTCTTTTTTCCTGCTAAAAGAAATCGATCGAAAAAAAAATAAAACTAGTAAAACAAAAGAATTTAATTTGACCAGCAATTAACATAAATTTGAAAAAAAAAATAGATTCTAATACAAGTTTTTTTAAACTTGTTTATATAAATAAAAAAAAAAGCATTAATATAAAAAAATAATTCTACTAGGTTCTCTGTGTGGAATAGGCGAAAGCTTTTTTTTTAATATTACAAATTCATAACATTCATGTTTATAGGGAAAAAAAATACGATATATTATGTGATGAGTGGATTATGGATTATGGAATCTAGGATTATGGAATAAGAATTCCCAATTGTTGAAAGGATAGAGGAAGTCGGTTTGTTATGATAATATGAAATGTATAAATTGTGTATATAAGTGAAAAAAGGCTCTAATTTTTTACGATTTTATGAATTTTTTTTTTTGTTTTGTTCTTTTAATATTTTTTTTTTGTTTTTTTATTCTTTTTTATAGCAAAAAAAAATGAATTTAAATATTACTATGAGACATTACGATTCTAAACACACGTTATCAAATCATTACAGGGTCATTAAGGTTCGAATTTCTTTATTTCTATGAGGAAAAAAAAAGAAAAAAAGAAATTTTCTCGTTTAAATACTTAATTTTATTCCCATTATATCCAACTCATTGATAAATAACTATTCATAATTAAAAATTATCGTCTAAAGATAAAGTTCTTATCGAAAGTTTATCAGTAAAATAACATATGATTCGATTATCTACAAATAATATTTTTTTTTTTTTGTAACAATCATGAGTAAAAGAAAAAGATTATTATTATAAATAGAAATTTATTACCATTATATGCAAAAAATAGCCCGACAATAATGTTTAAAGTTAGTGAGAATGGTTACGATAAATAAGGTAATTGACTGACAAGTAACGTTTCAAGTCGTTTAACCGTTATTCGTTGAGTAGACATCATCTGATATGAATACCCGGATCTAATCGGATCGGATAAAAGAAATATCCGTGCAATTCATGAATTCCTCGAAAATAACCGAATAATAAAAACTGTATGATTTTCATGTCACCATATTAGCTGTCATGATATCAGCAAATAAACAAATGAAATGGTTATATTAAATATTTGTTTGTTTTTTTTAAGGCAAAACGCTTGCATGTTTAACCCCGACTTATGCAGGGTCAGGTTCCCTGTATTTATTAATTTTGATTGTTCGTTCGTTACACTGCATCATTTTTACAAGTAAACTTTATTGAAGCAATATATCTTTTTTTTTTTTTTTTTTTTTATTTTTTTTATTTTTTTTTTTTTTTTTTTTTTTTTTTTTTATTTTTTTTAATTTTTTTTTTTTTTTTACAAGATTTATGAAAAAATAAATTAGAGTTTCACAAGTTGTGGCAGATAGTAAATATTCACGAGATATTTTGTATTGTTTTTCTATGAAAGAATTCTCAAGATTTTAATGTTATTATTGTTTGAATTATCAATTCAAAGTAAATAAATAAATAAAAAAAAAAGCAATTATTTCCTTAAAAGTAAAAAAGTATGTTTAAAAGAATATACAATATTAGTAATATAAACCGTTTTTAACTGATACACATAATTATACACATAATTGATATTCATTTGATAAATAATGCTCACCATCTATCGAAAAAAATTTTTAAATAATATATCCTAATTACAAACGATTGTGTTGATTTAATCAAAGAAATTGAATAATTTTATAAATCATTTTTTAATTTATAGGTTTTTAAGTCTAATAATTTTTTTTTTTAAAAAAAAATCTTATTCCGGCTTAAATAAACTAATTCTGGTCGAAATTTATTATTTTAAAAAAAAGTTAAAATCTTGAAGGATAATTTTCGAATATTCAATCTGTCATAAATCATAATATACTCGATGTATTCGATCTGTTTAGATGAGATCTTTTTGTCATAAAATTAAGGATATATTTAATAAGCCTATAATTATAAATTGATTCAAAGAATAATGTTCGTAAATAATATATATGATAATAATTATTATTCATCAAAAGGACAAAAGTTTAATTATACTTTGTATATCATAACACAAAAAAATTCAAACCCCATTAAAACAAATATAAATAATAATTAATTAAATTATATTTAAAAATTATTATGTAATCAATTAATATTACACAACTCATTATTATTCGTGTTACATTTCATAAATTGATAATAAAATATTCACAAGAATCACATGTTGGTACTTTACGTTATCAAAAAAGAATTTGTGTGTTTTGTTTGAAATGCCTCCTGAATACGAAGATATCACATGAATTAAGCCTCGTTGTACAATACGGACAATGGACAATGTATCAATTTTATTTATTTATTATGAAATCTTTTCCTGACCTTAACGTAACGTTAAGTCAGAGAATTTTCAGATTTTTTTTTTCACAAAATATCATTAATATACTTTATTATGTATAGTTATTAAAAATTCTGGGTTTTAATAATACATGGATTAGCCAAATGTTATTTATATGTTTGTACAACTACAGCTGATGCACAACATATAAAGGGGTAAGGGAAAATTTTTACCAATAGCTGTACGGGGTTTCTATAAGGTCAGTACACAAAGTTAACACTCACTTAACTCCAAAAAACTGACCTTAGATTACTTATTTATCTTATTTATTGTATAAAAATCCTACAGTTTTTATAATTTTTAAATGGTTTTTTTTTTGTTTTTTTTTTTAAAGTTTATATTATATTATATATATGATTAGTCAAATTTATGCAAAAAATATGCAAACTATATACCTCTTAAAAAAATTTATCAAAAATACGCATTCAAAATAATAAAATAATCTAAAACTCCCCATTTTGTACGCAAATCCAAATCTAACCTCATAAAATTCCTCCCTGATGGCGATGCATCCTACTCCTACATATATATTTTGGAGGTCCTCTATTGATGAGGTAATTTTCAAGTACACTCATTTTTAAAAACTTTGGTAGTATTTATAAAAAACTCTTATATATCCAATATCTTATTTTTGAAAAAAAAAATCTTATCATTTTTGATCGGAAACAAAGCTTTATGATCAAATTTTTTGAGGAGACTGACTTTGAACGTGACCAGGATAACGCAATGATATACTAATAAAGTTTTGATGATAAATTATTCCATTCTGATACTTCCGAATGCTTTGTACAATTGACTGTAAAAGCGCAAAGTCAAAGTAATCATCTGATCTTGCAGCCAAAATTTCTCTACAACCATGTAATTTTTTTTTATCTTCACATAAAATTTCTATATCACTATATTTTAATCTAATGAATATCCTCTCGTCATTTTTGAAAAAAAAAGTTTTTTATAAATAGAGTTCTTGTCGATAATTACATATTTAGCTTTGTACTTTTAAATATTTTCCAGGAATTTCCCTATTAACCGGGACGAAAACGTTACATAAAAGCACAATCGTAACATTTTAACTGTAAAAAGCTCAGTTCCTGGAACGGAAATTTGTTAGCATAGAATATACTGAAATCAAATATATTATTTACTTGGGTGTATCCATTATCCATGCACGATCTGTCCATTCAGTATAAATCAGGGTATGTTTGCAAATTAAATTTTTTAGAAGTTTTTTTTTTTTGTATCTATGAAATCTAAAAAAAAAAATTACAGTTAAACAAAAACAAAAAAAAAGATACTTGGATATTTGTTCGAGAATCTAAATAGTTTATTAGCAACGTCAATCCATTCTCTTTCCGAATAACGATAGAAAATATTCTATCAACGTCAGAATATTCGAAAAATTATCTCCGATATATATCACTTTACTCATATGATTGAAAATTTTGTGATTTCTAACTTTAGAATTTGCGCACAAATAAAAGTTTATGTTAATTTTAACTGAAAATTTTATATAATTTTACTTTTCTCTGAAACAGAGCTTTCGATTTTCGAAAAATAACGCATTTTATTGAAGTTGCCAAATAATTTTTTTAAAATTTCTAGCGTCACCTGCAAAAAATGGTAGTCGGATTTATATGCCGGTTACATGTGATTTCGGATAATGATTTCCGGTACTTTCATCATATCCGTAGCACTTCCGTAGCCGTTCTTTCTAAATAAACTCATATTATTCGTACACATTACAATTTAAAATTTAAAATTTCTGTATAATTATTATTTAATAAGAAAGTGCTACACATGATTTTTATTTTATTTTAATCATATGTTCATAAATTTAATATTAATATTCCCAATACATCGTATTCTTATTAAAATCTCTCCAAGTTCTTGGCATAGTTCTATGATTCTCTAGTATTATAATGTTATTGCTCATTTTTTCCAATGACTTGAAATTTGAACGAACATTTTTTAATTATAAATGTCGTTTTGGCTTATTACATAATTCTTCTAACAATTCTTTGGTCTAAAATTAATATCTACACATTAAAAAAATCAAAAACATTTTATGTATTATACCTTATTTTGTATTCTTTGTAAATAAGTTAAATTAGTTTCTCCATTAATTCTATTTTCTTGAATTTGGCGAAAATTTTCAAAAACAGAACAATTAAGACAGTATTAAGACCATCTTGAGAAAAATTCTTGACTTCAAAATATTTATCTTGACGTCTTGGTTGTGGATGTACCGTTTTGTGAGAATATCCAATATTAATTAAATCCAAGCCTGCAAAATTTCTCCTTCGCAATAGTATCATTCTAATATTTAAATCAGGGTGTTTGACTTTTAATTTTCCAAGTTCATGATAAATCCGTGAATAGTCTTGCCTTCTGAAATGAAATTTATTATATAGTACAATGACTAAATTTGAGTTTATTCAATCTTTTCTTCATTAAATTAAATGTCTTCTAGATAGTGTTCTTAATCGAATCGAATATAATCGATTATTGATCGAATCGGTCAATTAATTGATCATTAAATTTTAGCATCGGCTAAAATTGATGGATTATTTAATCGATCAAATTTACAGATCGATTATAGTGATATGGCGCTGTTGTAGTCCAAACACTACCATGTCCCAAATCAAACTTGGGAAAACCTTATATCCGAAACTTGACCATGTCCCAAACTAACCCAGTCTTAAATGGTAGTTTGAGACGTCTTAAACATTTAAAATTTACTAGTTTTGTTTTGGATATGGTTAAATTTCGGACATAGGATTGTCCCAAGTCGGATTTGGGACATGGTAACGTTTGGGCTACAACAGCGCTAAATAAAATTTATATGAATAAAACCTTTTAAATTTTACACTTTAATTTTTTTTATTAAAAAAAAATATTTAAAATAATAAATCTGTCATAATGGAGCAGTTAGCAAATTTCCTAATTTGGTTGGATTTGAAGATTAGTATACAATATATAAGCTTATATCGTTCGAAACCTGAAACAGTTAATGAATTATTAAGAAATAGTGAATATTTTAATCCATTTGTATAAACTTTATTTTTTTTCAATTTGGTAAATCAATAACTGGTACACTTTAAAACTAATGTTATTACATAAAAACAATATAAATTAAAATAAAAAATTCTTTAAATTCATACATTAATATAAATTTAATGATTGGTCGATTGTTGCTTTGATCCATAAATTTTGTTTCTTCGAATGGTGTAATCGATTATTAATCTATCATGCTGATGCATAATTAGCCAATTAATCGATCACAACTTTTTGAGGTCAATTAAATACCCTACTCTTTATTTTCTCCTATATAAAACTTATTAACGTTATTTAACGATCAATTATGTCCAAATAATTAATAATTTTGTCGGGCTGTGGCTTATGTTTTTATATGAGCAAATTTGATTTTATCTAGACAGCATATACAAGACCTTTTTCATTTAAAAATTCTTCATATTTCAAAGAATATAATATTCTTTGACTTGACATAGTTAAATAGAAGTTTATACATGTAATCGGTATATATTAACCATTTTTTTTACTTTGCGTATTAAGGTAAGACAGAAAGTTGTAGAGTAGGGTTGCCAGTTAAGGTTCTCTTCATAAATAATAACTTTTTTCATTAACAAAATTAGTATCCAATATTTCCTTAAAAAACACTTTTTTAACATGCATTTATAGTTTTAATAATGTATTCTCACACTTGCACGCATCGCATTTTTTTACTCGTCTGATGTAGAATATTTTTGTGTTTTAATAGTGTCTAATTAATTTTATTCATAATAATCAAAAAAAAAAAACTTTTTTTTTGTTATAAATATACAATTTGAACAATAACAGAAATTCTGATTTATATTTATATTTTACAATATTTTTTTATATAAAGAAAAGAAATAATAAAATAAACCACAGATATAAAAAGTGAGTAAGTATAAACATTTTTTAAAACAATTTATAATTAATATTTTCCCAATTTTGCTATTTCACCATTTTACCAACACTTTCCCTACCCCATCACAACAACTAATACCATTGCAGCCCTTTTACCAGCGTCATTATTTCCATTTTTGCCAGCACCTAGCTATTATTTTCTGTTCTGCTAATTGCTAATGCCTCCCTTGACACTATTTTCTATTTTACTAAATCACAACCATCTGACATCATTTCTTTTATTACCAGCGCCATTCTTATATACATATATGCATAATTTCTCTCACCAGTACTTGTATTACTAGAACCACCTGACCTAATAAATGGTATCCCAAAGTTTATGGAAAAGGTGCAATATTTACATTTACCAATATTAATATTAAAACTTGACCCTGAAGCCTATATTAACACTGGATGGTTGTTTACTCACATTCGCATTTCCTGTAAATACATTATTTATCTAGAGATGTCTTTATAACTTGATATTTGCCATAATACTATCTAATGCTTTCCATTTGGTTGTTAATCATAAATTCATAATTGTGGTGAAATAGTAATCACCTTGATTTATGTTACTAACATTATTTTATCCCATGTAGCATCAACATTTCCGATTTTGTTGTCAATTCCAGCCATATCTAAATGGTTAATGGTAGTTATTCACTCGACTTTTGTCTTCTGCTTCTTTTGAAGCCTGCATTTTCCATTTGATTGTAAATCATAATTGATATTTAAATGTAAGTCATCCACTCGATTATCGTAAATAGTCACAAATGTCTATTTATCTTATGTGATATTAATATTCTCCTTTCGTTTTCAATTCCAATCAATCACATTTGAATGGAAGTTATCCACTTTATCTCTGACTTCAGTTACAAATATCTAATTGCTTTTAAGTTCAATACTTTTTTTTCTTGCTAACTCTGGTCACATTTTCATAGTAGTCTCTTTCTAAGTTATATAAGCAACAAAAAAATAGCATTGCAATTAATTATGGATAACTCACAATTTAAAATCCATTTATAACACATACCTTATGATCTATATATGTCTTTATTATCTTTATAATTTTCATTCCCACAAGTAAAGCTTTCTGTTATTTACTCTCTTCATTACGTCTGGCTTAAAGTTATGATGATCTCTTTAGTCTTCATAAACATAATAATATACGAAAATAAAGATACGAAGAAAAAATGAGGGAATTCTAATCTAAACCAAACCAGTTAGTTAGGAGAGACTCAACTAACTGACTGGTTTTTCCTTGCCTGTAATGAGAAAAGTAACTCATATACAGTATAAGGAAGGGAAAGAGGGAGTTAAAACTAAACCAAACTAGCCAGTTAGGAGAGACTCAACTAACTGACTAGTTTTTCCTTGCCTGTAATGAGAAAAGTAACTCATATACTGTATAAGGAAGGGAAAGAAGGAGTTAAAGAAATTCTAGGAGAAAAAAGTTTTAACAATAAAAAGTTATATAAGAGTATTTATATAAAATACCTTTTTAAAATTTACTAAGGATGTGTCATGAGAATTATTATGTAATCATAATTTATCAATTACTCATAAATAATTTTGGCGATGAATAGTCAAAATAGTACATATTTATTGTGTCGCACAAAATATGATATTAAAAAAAATAATTGTTTAACGGATTTTTGCCATACATACGCAAAAGTAGTTTATCATTTCACATGACCATACAAAACTCATTTGGCTAACTTTTCGTATCACTCATAATATTGTGTTACAATTTAAATAAAGTTCCTTGATAATGAAATCATAATCTACATTCTTATTACTCTAAAAAGATGTTTGCGTTACTTTGTTGCATTTCATTCATCATTTCGTCAATTTGACAATGAATTAAATGAATTATTTGAAATTAGTTATTTTGCTTTGATTATAAATAACTTTGAAAATATTTTAGTATTTCTTGCTTGAAAATAATTAATTATCTCATTATGGACAATTTTAATAAGGAAATAACAATAATTATGAAAAACTTTACAAAACTAAAGAAGGTTATGATGTAATAATTTACGTCGGTGAAAAATCAAATATAAAAGAATTTCATGCTCATTCTTTAATATTAAAAACACAATCTAAATTTTTTAAAAGAGCTTTTACGGAAGATATTCAAAAAAGGGATGATTAATTCATTTTAAACTCAAGACATTCGCCTGATATGTTTGAAATTCTTTTAAGGTACTGTGGAAGTATTGATTTAACGAAATTACAATCTCATAAGTTATTAAATCTCTTACTATCATCAATCCATTTTAATTTTTCATTTTCATTTTTTTGCGTTGAGATTCTTGGATAAATCAATTTTGATTTGAAATTTGCCGCATGAAATTATATCATATGTAGACGAATTTGAATTTCAACTTTTAGTTAAATATATTCAAGAAACTTTGAATGGAGAAAATTATCGTGATTTTATTATTAAAAATATTCTTAAAATTATTCAATTAACTTATCAAAAAAAAACCCTTGATAAGTTATGGAACTTTGACAAATTTGTTTTAATTCTGATTATTTATTTAAATCATCTAAATTTCTTACCTTCAATCCATCTATTTTAGAAATAATTTTAAAAAAAGGATGATTTTTATGTTAATAATGAAATCATTATTTGGGAAAATTTATTAAATGGGCATATAGACAAAATCCTGTTATTCAACAAGATATTAATAAATGGAATAGAAATGATTTTACAGCGATGGAAAGAAGATTAAACAGACTTATTCAATTAATTAAGTTTTATCGTATATCTCCAGAAGATTTTCTTTTAAAAGTATATCCTTTTAATGAAATTTTACCAAATAATTTGATTAATAATATACTTGCATATCATATGAAACCAAAGAAGAAACTAAATATTGATATACAACCTCAAAAGTTTAACGATTTTGTAGTTGGATATGTTTGGGATGAGTTAGCGTGTGGATCAAAACTTATTATTGAGGATGATGGAAAAATTGTACGTGCAAAAAATAATTGTAGTAAAAATCAAAGTACTAGAGCTAAAATGAAATTAGAAAATAAAGGTATTTTTGAATGGGATGTAATTATTGAGAAATATAGTTCATCTGTTTTGATTGGAGTATGTACATCAGAAAATTTTAATTATTAATCATTTCAACTTACTGGATGGGTATTAGCCTATTAGGTTCTAGTGGTAATTTGTTATAATTCTTATAATAGTTCAAATTATTGTCCACCATTTGATAATGAAGATGGTACAAAAATTACTGTTCATTTAGATATGAATAAAAGAACTTGTGCCTTTACAGTTAAAGGTACAAAGTTCCCAGAAGTATCAGGATGGAATAATTTACCAACAAAACTTTATCCAATAATATCATTACGTTATCCTGGTCGTTTTCGAATTCCCCTCATTAATTAAATTTGTTTGACTATGTATAAATTTGTCTAAAATAAAAATATATTTTTTTTTTATTCAAAATCATGATTCCAAATTTTATACTTTTAATAATTGTAATTGAATTGCCAGTAATATCAAACTCTAACTTAGAATAACTGTAGTATTAATTTAATTAGTTAGAAGCAGTGTTGGATTCAGATATTGTCCAATTACCTTACAATCACACGATCAATGGTAGTACATTCAGCGTTTTTATGTAATAGATTCATATGATTTTATATAATATATCCTCATTAAGTATCTTCTAATATTATCTAATTATATACTAATACATAACGCGTATTATGATTCATATGTACAGTACCATTAATAAATTAAGTAGTACATTACATAATCAATAATAAAATACATAATATGTTCTCATGACACATCCTTTGTAAATTTTACAAATGGTAAAAAAAAAAAATTATAAATACCTACCATTTTTTTAAAATTTCTTTTTTCTCTAAATTTAAAAAACTAGATTCACTGAATTCTCCCTTTAAACTCTACTCTTTTCTCTCTATAATTTTATTTCTCTCTATAACCTCTTAAAAATAAACTACCCCTTTAAACTCCTTCTTTTAACTTTCCTTATACTGTATATAGAGGTCTTCCTCGTATCAGGCAAGGAAGGTCCAGTCAGGTAATCGAGTATCTCAGCATCTCATATCTGGCTGGTTTGATTTTTTTTTAAATTCCTTTAAACTTCCTCTTCTCTTCCTTATACTGTATATAGAAGTCTTCTTCGTATCAGGCAAGGAAAGACTTGGTCAGATAGTTGAATATATCCTATCTGCGGTTTGGTTTAGATTAGAATTCCCTTTTTCATTTCCTTATGTTTATGAAGCAATGTCGAAGACTAATGAGATAGTGATGGGAAGATATCAACAAACAGCAAAAAAGATAAAAGAAATACGAAGAAAGCTAAAACTCAACTTTAAGGAAGTAATACATCAAGATAAAAATTAAAAGTGTTGTTTCAAAATTTAAAAAATGATAGAAAATGAGTTCAAGATAACAGAGGAGATGAATATCAAACAGTTTATAAAAATATGCAGAAAGAAAAAGGTGAAATGAAAGAAAACGAACAAATAACAAGATAAAAATTAATAAGTAAATGAGAATATTTTCTAAAAGAGGATCCTGGAATGATTAAAAGGATGATCAAAAGTATACAATAATGACAGACAAGAAAGAAAAAAGAAACCAAAGAACGTTTTCAAGAATGGATAAGGAAGAAGGGAAAAAAATGGGAAGAACAATTTGAAGAAAGTCATATATAAAGAAAGGTAAAAAAGAAAATGTCAGGAAGATTGGGATCTCTTATAAAATGTTATTATTAAGTTATTTAGCCAACAACCACTTGCAGAAAAACTAGAGACTCAATGAAAGATTCATAAAGAATATTAACGAACGCAATAATTGAACATGTAGAAATAAAATAGAAAAGGATAATGAACACAAGAAAAAAAAATTAGGAAATGGGAAAAAAAATATAACAAAATGAGACAAATGGAGAATATTAAACAATGTTGGAGATTGCTAATAAAATCGGATAAAACATAAACAATATAGTAAAATTAATAATTTGTTAAGATAGAATAGATTAGAGATATTTATTTATCGCCGTTTTCAAATTACTGTGATCGGCAGTTTTTTTTTAATTTTAATAAAACACAGTCAATTCCGAAATTCCAATAAAAAATAGTCATGTGCATATATAAAAACAAAATGTAATTTGATCTACGTAATACTAAGCCACTATTGTACCACATTAATTGTATTTTTCTGCCATTCGCTTCACGTTTTTACCAGTAGCTTATACCGATTCCTAACCGATTCCTAACTGATTCCTAACCGATTCCTACCCTTCCTAACCGATTCCAAAATAATCACAGGCAAAACCTGTAATAAAAATATTTATTTTTCACCA
>QKYT01000197.1:128973-145870 GCA_003550305.1 Glomus cerebriforme
TTTTTTTTTATTAATATTAATAAAAATTTATTTTTATTATTTATTATGTATTATTATATATTTCTAAATTTATTTGTCAATACCTTTTTTACGATAAGAAAATTTTTTAAGTGAAAAAAAAAAAAATTTTTTATGGTCTGATGATGAGTCCATTGCTAAAAAAGGATTGATATAAATGTACATTTTATACATTTTATGGGGATAAAACGGAGAATGGTTTTGTATCCAATTTTAGAATGATGATAAGATAATTTAACGTGACGCGCGGAGTTCTGAAATATGTTTATGCAAAGGAATTTAATCATAAAATCTTCTTAAAACCATATAAACTTGTAAATTTCTTTGTTATCGTTAATATTTTATAATAATTTTTATAGTATACTTAAGAAAAGAAAAAAGTTATTAAATAAATAATGATCCGAAATTTTTATAATTAAAAATTTAAACGATCATTATAAATTATACAGTCAATTTTTAAATGGATGCGATCGACAAATAATCATGAGAACATTTTTTACCAATTTTAAACTCAAAGATAAAAGTATACAAAAATGCAACAAAGTGTTACAGTTAAACCAACTAAAAAAAATACCGTATATAATACATTCCGTATAAATAAAATAATATATAACGGAGTTTACGGAATCACTATCAATGTTATATCTTTACGGTTTTATTTCCCAATTAAAAAAGAAAAACAAAAAAAAAATGTTACATGATTTGTTATAATTAATCTGCATTATGATTACAATGAAAAAATATTTCAATATGAACAAATTTAGACAGAAAAAAAAGGAAAAAAAAAATTGCAATTTTCAAAAATTAAATGGTATTTTTTTTTTATACGGATTCTTGGAAACGCGAATTAATAAAAATAATAAAAAAAATATTTTTTTTTTCATTTTTTTCATTCAAAACGTTTGTATTTTTATCATAATTATTTTTTTTTCTTGGAAAATGTTTCATTTTCTTATTAATAAATTAATTCGAAATTTTTTTTTTCTTGACTGACCGATATTTAATGTCTTTTCCCAATACTCTTTAAAAATTCTATAACTTTTTTCTTTCTTCTCTGAACGCAAAAACATTCATATTATCAACATACGATACTCTAAATTTTTCCTCCAAAGTTCAACAATTACGTGCCGCAGCTTATTCTATATTATGTTTTTTTATCCTATTATTTAACCATTTCATTGACCTTTTTGAACTTTGCATGTTGTTTTTAACGTATAAAAGGTATGAAATCTATCTTCATATGCTTTATTGCAGTCCGTAATTATATCGCCCCTAAAATCTCAATCATCAAATCGGATCAGTCCAACAGATGAAGCACCAAATGGTTCCAAGTTATTTTACAATCCCAATTAATTGGACATTCATTTGATTTTATTTTCGTTTGTAAGTGTTGTGAGATGAATATACATAAAAATTTTGATAATATTTGTAGATATTTTAGATATTTTGACCTAATAGAAAGTTTTTGTATTAAGGTTTCATAATCCAAATCATCATAATAATGACTTTCGTGGCTTCATTATTTTTAAATTCTTCGACTATCCTTTTTTTAAGTGGCAAGAAGACTTTTCATTTATCTACTTCTAGACTAATTTTCGCGCAGCACATTTAAGACGCAGACCATGGTAAATTTCCTTTAAAATTCATGGATTTTCCAGTTATAATATATATATATTTTTTTATTTTTGATTTGATCATTCGTCTAATGACGTTATACTAGCAAAAACAAATTATTTTTTTCGTTACTCTTTTTTTTTTTAAAAAAAAAAGATAAAATAGTGTTTTCGACATTAAAGAAATCTGGTACAAGAAGAAGGTGGACATCAACGTATGAATAGGAGCCTTTATTAAATTTATTATCTGATATTATATATGTTTTTAAAGTCCTTTCCTATTTTTTTTTATTTATGAGAGAGCAAGTACTGTACGTGTAACTAAAATCGAAGTTTACATAATACATCCACTTAAACCGAAGCGACATAATACTATACCCAACGTGTGTGCAATGCCAGGCAGTCCCTCTAATTTTTTGAGTAGAACACCGGCCCCACAAGTCCTTTTCTATTTTGCTTTCATTAAAAATATTAATTCAAAATTCGTCATTCACGTGAGAAAGAATCATCAGAGAACATCACATGACCAACGTACGTATATACACTCTTTAAAGTAATTATCTTTTACAGTTTACTGTGATTAATATATTAAAAGAAAGAAATCCACTACTGCTTCAAAAAAACTCAAAATAACTATTTCTGCTTCTGCACCGTGATGTCATCATCAATCTTAACGATCAGTCACTCACCGCGCTCTGTTCCTCCAAATTTATGGCTCATATGAGCCTCTCAAATTTCTTACACGACACGTCATATAAGAAGTAAAATCAAAAAAGTTTCTAACATGGAATCATTTATTTCTTCTTTAGACATAGATATTACTTTTCTTTTTTCTTCTCTTTATAACTTGGATAGATTTTTATTTTTTATTCCTAACCGTGCCTATCTTTCATTTTTCTCTTTATAGGCGTAGGCAGTTCACAGATCTTCTCTTAGAGTTAGATATGGGGGCTCAGCTAAAGTCTTAATCTAGTATACATTTACGATTTTTTTTATATATTGTATTTACCCTAGAATCATTTGCAGCGGATCTTCGTCTGAAATAAAAAAAAAAAAAAAATAAATTACTATGATTAGTATAAAATAAATATAATGTAGGGTGCAACACAAAAAAAAATTATAGGTTACAAACATATAACCCGAAATCTTTGTTTGGTTCATTTATACAAACAATATAATTAATATTTTTTTCATGCATACGTCAACTTTTAATAATATGATGTTGGTTTTTTATTTTGGTGCTAAAAAAATTTATATGAATAAGAGTATATAGAATATTAGTATAGTATGATTTTTTAGATTAGTATGTAGGTTGCAGTTTTACTTTGTATGTATGATTCTTAGATACTATAATATATACATACATAAATCAAATCACAACAATATATATAAATGTGAAAAATCAAATTATGTATTACTAATTCATTCTCTTAACTGTTACTTCAAAAAATAAAATTGTATCTAAAATTTTTTTATTGTAATAAATTTCGCGTTTAATTTAAAATAGAAAGTAATTCTATCAAATGTTGAAGAAATTATTGATCCTTATTCAATTGTAAACAAATAAATTATTATAATAATTGATATGAAACCCTATATATTTAACAATGAATTTTAATTATAATTTGTAGGATAAAAATGACAATGATAGCGACTTGGATGAAGAAGATGAAGAGAAGGAAGAAATTATCGCAATATTCTCGTAAAAAACAATTGTTAAAGAACTTATTTATTCTACCATTCCAATTGAATATCCGAAAACTTCAGAATCTGATATTGCATTAGTATTCAATGTTACTCCAAAAGACTGTTGGGAAAATGTAATTAACTGCTTAATTAATTAATTTTTTTTTTTTTTTTTTTACCACAAACCTTTTTTTTTTTATTAATTTTTATATCAAATACTTTTTCTTTTAGATTCAATATTCAAGTTCAATCAAAAACTGCCCATTCTTTGTAAAAAAAAAAAAACATTGTGAATATGTTGATGCTGAGGCTGAATCTTTAGAATTAGCTAATTTAGAAAAGTAAAAAGAAGTATTCAATTAATTGATGGAATTTTTAGCTTATATGTCCCATTTATTAATTTGTAGAATTACTTTAGCAATTTTCATTTTTTATTATATTCAGTAATTTGCATACCATTTTGTTAGACTTAGTGCTATAACTGGAGTAATTAAATCTATTAAATGATTTAAACATTTATTTATAATATTAATAATACTTTTTGTTTTGCTTAAAATTATGAAGAAAATTAAAATTTAAAAATGAATGTACAAATCATCTTTAAGTTTAATAAAATCAATTACTTTATGAATTATTTTTAAAAGATATTGAATTACTAAATAAATCAATTTATTGTATTCCCAATTTACTTATTTTATAACTCTTTTTTTTTTACATTGAAATAAGGGAGAAACTTCTATTTCAATTTCTAACTTGTATATATTTCCATCGAATTGTGTGAAACGGATCATATTTATTATATATAATATAGTGAATTTAGTATGTATGTATGATTTTTTTTCGTTACGTACATACGATTGTATATATATATATATTAGATATTAAAGTACGTAAGTATAATTTTAAGGAAACAAAAAGTGAAGTATACGTACAATTTTAGGAAATCATACTATACTGAAATTCGATACACCCAAATAAATTATTAAAAAGAATTTAAGTGATTTTTTCGATTCAAACTTTTAAAATAAGCTTGCAAATTATTCAAAGAAAAGACTTAATAAAATATTAAATAAAAATCAAATGTTTTACCAAACGAATGTTTGAAATTATGTACTTGTACCTAATTTAAGTAATAAGAAATATCAAATATCGAAATCGTAGACTTAAAATAATTTTTTTTTAAAAAAAAATGAGCACTTACATCTCTTTATAATGGCAGCAGTGCGATAAAAAGTCATAACTGCTACGTCTAAAACCTCGCAAACAATAAAAGGTATTATAATAAAAAAACCGTCGTAGAAAAATAAATGACCACCTAAATATTGGAAATATTTACCAGTTATTAATTTATGTTCATATATTTCATGATGGGTTCTTTGCTAGAGAAACGCCATCATACGAAATTATCTGTGAAAAAAATAAAAACCATTTATTTCGAAGGATATTAACGTAAGATCCGATAAAGGTCATGTAAAGAAATTAAGCCACCTTTAATGTCTAAATAATAAGTATTTAGACGTGGGAGAAATGGCGAGTTGGGGAGTTGGAAGGAAAATTGAAATTGAAAGGTTGGAAGGATGGATGGAAACAATGATATTAACTATCCTTTAATTCCAAGACTAAAAAACTCCGTCAAGATTTTGGCGGTTAAGATATAAGTAGGTTTCATTCAAAATAAAATTATGAAAGGGTTTTATAAGCTAAGCAAGATTTAATTAGGTCAAAATTCTAATGAAACTTTGAAAAACTTAATTATCCAATGCAACTTAATTTATTAGTTGAAAAAAAATCTATATGCGGTAGTTGACATTTTTAAATTCTTTAAATTTAATATTAAAAAAATTGAAAATTTATTTAATTAAATAAATATAAATTGAAACACGCAAAACATTTGAAGAAAAAATAGATCGTTCTAATTAATTTTATTAAATTTAAAGCTAGATTTGTTCACGTAGAAACCATAATAATAAATAAATAAAAAAAGAAATTGAATAAAAAATAAAATGATTTTATAGAAAAGTTATCTAATCTAGAAGAATGTTCTTTCCAAAATTAAATTTTAATAATATTTTTTTGACTTTTTGTTAACAGTGGTAAAGACTCCAGATTTACTCACAATTTCACTATCATATCCCTTAAAAAAGGTTGCAATAATGAAATATTTAGCATTATCATTGGCCCATACTTTATCGATCAAGAATATAATGCGTTGAGGAAGTTCGTACAACTAAATAAATTTTATAAAATTAATTATTAACTAAAGAGAGAATTTTTTAAAAAAATAACGAAAAATTCTAATGACTTACGTTTACTTGTTCAATGATAGTATCAACAACTTTATTCTGTTTTACACTAAAAACTTCGAAACTGACCTTGATATCTTTATCTAAATATCAAAATAAAAAAGAATCAGAAATATTATTAATAATTAAAAAATAATCAAACTTAACACATACCATAATCATAACAATCTTTGAAAATTTCAAATTCTACAGGTTGAGTACTATTAATAAAGTAAATGTCGCCATCCATAGGTTCATGGAATTTTAAAATATCTTTGCAATGTTTATAATTGTTTGGAACAGAAAATGCAATTGAAGCTAAAAGGGCGACAATCAAGAAAATGATAGCAGATAATTTCATTTTTAATTGAGTTCTTAAAGAGTAAAAGAGATAGTTTGAAAATAGTGTAGAAAAGATCTTTGTAGATGTGAAGAACTTGGAAATTTGACATGAAATTTTCGTGGTGTTTAAATACTTTTTCATTTCATATGAATTTTCTAATGATCTATTTTTACATAATTGATTCAGAAATAGTTATTTAATTAGAAAACTGGACAATAACATTTTATTTCTATGAAAAGCTTTTTTATTGAATACAAATTACATTTTTCGTTAATATATTTTTTTTAATAGGAATTATCACTAATACGCTTTGACCACTTTTTTATTATCGAAATTTTCTATTTACGATCTTCATTCAAAATCTATCACTTCAATGATATCATAATTAATAATATAATTCCAGAAAGTTAACATTATTCGATTTAAAAATAATTTTTTCGTATGAAATAAATTACAGTACAATCTGTATTTGCGTAATGATTGTCCCAAAAATAGGCATCACATGACATTGATAAGCATTGATGTTCTGTATATTATTTACTATGTTTATCTGCTATACACCGATAGATTTTATTCAACATATATCATATTCATTGGTGTAAACGTCATATACAACGAGATACTGTAAATCTGTTATTCCAATAGAGAGGCTCTCAAGACATTAGCGAATAATCTAGTTATTCTTAGATATCTCTGGAATTTTAGTTGATCGAAACTTCACGAAAAAAAATATTAAATATGTAAAAAAAATCGAAAAAAAATATATATTCAGCAATACAATCAAAAATCAATGATCAGAAAATTTTTGAAATTATGTTTGACATCGATTTCAATAAAATAATGAATGTATTTTCCGATTTACAACGACAAATATTCTATCGACCATGATCGTTCCCATAATCACTACATGCAATCTGCACGATAGCATGCGCAATATTCTAGTACACACATCCACACCAACTGAGTACAAGCATATACAAATTAAAACCCATACTGGGCGAAGTCGATTTTGCCATTTGCTTACGTAATCTAGATGATTAATTACTTGTGATGTGGCCTCGCTCCGTACCGTATAGCATTTACAAAGTACAGTACTTGATTTAGAAATTGTTCATCAATATTTAATATTTTAATTTGGTTTAATCAAGGATCTTCAATATTAATGGAGCGAATACTATAGGCAAATTATTGTGCCCAACTTGGGAATTTGCCCCATGTTGACAACCATTTTTATAATGCCTTAAGATATACCCAACGATACTTCCTTGGGGCATATTATGTCTTGAGGCACAACATTCAGGTATAAAGTTTCCGTTAAATGTAAATAAGTTCCCCAGCATGAAAGTCAATGATTAAATTTAATTTTTTATACAGATTATGACTTGTATAATTTTCCTAAGGTTTGATGCTTAACGGTAAAAATAGTTTGCATGACGAAAAAAGGAGCTCCTTGTAAAAAATTTATTTGAATATTTTCTTTTGTGGTTATAAATTACGTGATTACGAATCATTTATTATAGCGCTGAGTATATTTTTTTCCCCGGCTTCTTTGGTTATATATGAATTATTAAGATATTGAACAAACCGATAGAAAAAGAGGAACTAACGTCTGTTTTGAAAGTTGTAACTATTGATCATTCTATTCTTTTCTCTTCACAATTTATTAATAGGAAAATTATTAAGCGGTATTTCAAGCATCTTGATGCTTTCTTTTTCTTTCTCATCCAATATTTAATTAATATTTTAAGTTTATAATTTTTTATCTTCTATTTTATTTATTTTATTATACCTTTTACACTTAACATAATGTATCTTTCTTACAAATGCATTATCTTTATTGCTTATAAAGCAATTCGTAGAAATATTAATTAGTCCAATCAAATAATAATAATAACATACTGTATTCACATTTATTAAATAAAAATAGTTTGGCCGAGGAAGTTTCTGTCGTTCATTTTTATAAGATTACTTCATATCATCATTGACTATAACGTTATTACATATATATATAATCCAAGAAATCTTATGTTAAAAAGACTCTTTCTAAAGGTAAAGAAACGAGATTGTGCTAAGAAGTTATGAAATTATTCACTTTAGAATTTAAAATCAGAACCAGATTGGAAATTTTTAAAAGATAAACATAAACTAGAATATGTACGTACTGTAACTTTAGAAAATGCTAATAAGAGAGCATTTACAATAATAGAGGATTGTGAATGACCGAAATTGTTGATGGATGTAAAAAAAGCACCATCGAAATTGATTTGGAGGCAGATAAAATGATTTGCTTTTAACTGCGGGTATCGCTGTATCGTTTGGAAATTCTAAAATTGAAAAGTCCAATCTTGGAACCAACTCAATTTGTACTATTAGTGAATACCGTAAAGTATCTTTAAAATTCAGATCCAGAATTTATCAAAGAATTAAAGATGTCATATAATCTAAAGATCCTAGAAACTTTTTAAAAAAGAGGAATTTGATCAATTTATTTCAACAGAAGTTATTTTAGGCGGAAGAGCTTATTTTAAGAGGTCAAATATTTCAAAAGAGTGTTCTGGGTTGAATCTTTAAGAGATTTTAGGAATTGGAGTTGTATAGAATTTAAAGATTTAGTTAGTATCTTTCAACTTTACCTGAAGATTTACGTAAAAAAATCTTATTGATGTTGTAGCCCAAACTCTACCATTTCCCAAATCAAACTTGGGAAACCCTTACTGTATATCCGAAACTTGACCATGCCCCAAACTAACCCAGTCTTAAATTGTGATTTAAGATGTTAAACATTTAAAATTTACTAGCTTGGTTTGGGATATGGTTAAATTTCGGACATAGGATTGTCCCAAGTTTGATTTGAGATATCCCAAGTCGGATTTGGGACATGGTTACGTTTGGGCTACAACATTGATAATTGGAAAAAAAATTCTTTATTCAAATACTGAATATTGTATTTATAATTTATTTGAGCATATAGTACAAATCCAAAATTATTTAAGGTGAATATATTTTAAAACTTCTTTGAAATAAAGTAGCATTTTTGTAACAGTTATTGATAAAAAAGAAAAGATATTTTTAACTGTCAAATCCAAATATTGTAATTCATTGTATTCGAAAAAAAATTAGAAAGAGTAAATGTAAATTGAAAGTTAGATGGGTGATTATTGGTTATGATATAAATTTTAATTTTAATAATTCAGATTTTAATGTTTTATATTTCAAACCGTCAAATCATAATTAAAATATTAGATTTGAAATATGATTCATCATTTTACTGTTTGATAAAGAAAATAGAATTGGAACTCTTATTGCTTGAGAAAGACATAATATAATTATTTCAAATTATTCTAATTCTGATAATTGTGGAATATTATCCTTTAAACATATGTAGTAATATGATAAGCAAATTGTTTTAATTTTTATCAAATCTATTTCTTTAAAATCAGTACCAAAATTTATTAGCTTATATTCCACGGGAGAACATAAATATGGTCCAAATTTTCTGAAATAAAAATTAAAATCAAACATATTTGTATTAGTCGTAATCAAGATGATTGTAATTTTGTAATTGTAAGGTAATTATATATCAAAATTTGAAATTTTGGCTAGTTAAAATTAAATATTTAATTTTATCTCTTTATCTCTTATTTTAGAATCTTGAAAATACAGAGCTGCTGTTCGACCATATCCAATTAAGTTTGCTTTGTTCTTTTAACTGATTCGGGAAATTGTTACATTAAAGTTTTTTTGTACTTTAGATTGAAAATAGCGAAGTTGTAGTAATGAATCTTCTTTTATCTGAAATCTTACATATTCATCTGATATTTGCTACTCTCGATATAGGCGAAGTTGCTATTTTGTGTTTCTTTATAGTGTTATAACGATTAATAAATTCAGAATTTCATTTTGAAATTTAGAAACTCTATGCTCGTCATATAGTGCACCGTGCAAAAAGTCATCTTTTTAAGATATCAATTATTAAAATAACATATTTGGGAATTTAATTAAGTTTCTAGGAGGCAATATGATTAATCGAATGTATTGCATATAAAAAAAAATTTCAGTCGTCTATGGGATTATAGGTCATGATTTATTGTGGAACATGTAAACGTGTACTGTATTGTACTTTCGGGATAAATATAGTGAAATATCTACACTTTTCACGTTGCATTGTATATTGTATAATTTAGAAAGTCGAGATTATTAAGAGGAAATTCAGGAAAGACATAAGAGGTGTTGCGTCAAGTAGATTCACTTTCTATCAGTTCTATATGTTTCAAAATTAACTTATTCGGTTAAATTTTTCATTATATAACATCCTCGATTAGTATATGTAATCTGGTAATGTTTAAATGGTTCACAAATTACTGTATTACGAGCGTCATAAATACAGTAGTCAATATCTTATATTGCGTTTTTGCGTTGCGTCAGTTTAAAGTGCACAGTTTTGGAAAATCAACTCAATTAAAATTAGCTTGTAGCCATTTTAGTCTGCTATTAGAAAAACTTGGATACGATACCAAACTAAATGTGCAGCGAAACGATCAAAGTCAATATTTGCACATACTGAATTTCTTATTACGATTTGGAGTCTTAAACAATAGCGTCGACAAAATTCAAACACTTTATAGTTTTTAAATTACTTTCGATTTATTTTTAATTTATAGATAAATATACTAATCGAAATTTAATTTCCTTAATTAAATACATTAAATATAATCTTTTGACATTTAAAGATTAAGTTAGATTTAATGAAATTATCTAATTCAAACTTTCAAATGTTATCCGCCAATCTTTGTTTTTTATAATTTTTGTTCTTTTCTTTAAATCAATGTTATCTTCCCCAGCTGCTCAACACCGATTACAGTTATTCACATTCTTAATGCTCTCTTATTAGCTTTACTTAACAGCTAAAGCTACTACTGTACATCCATATTATAGTATTTAGAAACCTCCGATTGAGCTCTGTTACTGATTTAGATATAAAAAGTCTATCCCTATAACTTTTTTAAAAATCATCTTCTCTCACTATTTCAGTCAATATACTTTTGGTACTATGATTCAATGATAATGTATTGTTCATTTACTATTTTGTTTGAGTTTTTCACGAATCTTCGATAATTTAAGATTTTTAATTACAAGTTTTGATGGTGGGTCGTTCAGCCATCTCATTCACGTTACGAATGTTTTTTGTCAATGATGATATTTTCATTGATATTATTGTTGTATTTTTTTGAAGGTGACACCCTTAAGTTCTGAACCAATCAATGGATGCTGTTGGAAAAACTGAAGAAGGTGTGATGATATTATTAAATATGGAAAAATGACAGTTGGAGAAAATACTACTGTAAGAAGATGCTACTGTAGATGTTACTGCTGGCAATGTCTTAGAAGGTACAACTGATAATACTGGATGTTGAAGTTAATCTTGATTTATTTGAATAATAAATCAACTTCTGCTGAAAGTGCCGTTGATGATGATACGTATCATCTAATTGATGGACTTTCAGCCAAGCCGTTGATGATATTGGAGTACTATTAATTATCTGTTATGTTGGAGAAACTGGCGTTGGAGAATTGCTGCTACTGGTGGCGGTATGATGGAGAAAGAAATTCATGCTGCGAAAAAGTTTTCCGACAATTTCTTTTTAAATCTTCAGTTGAGAGTGCCTTTGATGATGACGGAGAAAGTGCCCACCCTGGTTGCTGCTACTGATGATGTACCACTGATGATATCAGCCAAACCGCCTATTAATTGAAGAAAGTGCTACGGAAAAATAAGTGATTATTAACTAATGTTAAAAATAGTAACCGAATTATAAGATGATGTAAGTGTTGAAGTGTTACTCTGAAGAAAGTGCAGCCGATTATGTTGGAAAGTATTACTAACGATGTTGGAGAAAATGTTTGCTACCAGCACTATCGGAGAAAAGGGGCTGGTACTGGAGGTAATACTATTCCCTGTGTGACACTCTTGTTGTGCTGCTCCCGGTATCGGAGAGCGTACTTCTGTTGTTGGTTGTTAAAGGGAAGGTTTGAAGCTGATGTTGAAGGTGATGTTGAATGATGTTGATATAAGGTCAAATATTTAAGGTTTGCTGTTATTGAAGAAATTGGATGATAAATGCTGTTGATGCTGATGATGCTATGATAGATTTATTAATTGTTTGTAATTTTTTTTTTTTTTTTAAAGTAGAAGGAATCTAAATGGGTCGCAATTTGAACAATCACATCTAAAATACGATTTTTCTAAAGTCATTTAGCATTCTCGTTCACATAACTTGTTAAGAATGGATAAATTTATTTACTGATATGTTATCCGCCTCATTTTAGAGCTTATCTACTTGGCATTGGAAAATTCATAAATGTTTTGTCATCAGTCGTTAAAATAGATATACATAGTGTCATTTTTTAATCTCTTCAGCATCTCTTGCCCCTTTTCCTTGTCCAATTGACCTTTGACTTCCATTAAAAACCCTATTTTATTATCAATTATATTTGTAATCATGTAAAGGTGCGGTCGGTGCACATTCTAATTAGACTAAGGTTCAGAAGATTTGGGCAAATTCTTCCATTTACCGAGATTGAAGTGCATTTATTTGTTAGATCTACTCAATTAATTCTAACGAGATTATGGACTATCTCAATTCAATTCAATTTGGTTGAGAATATTTAAAGGTCTAGGAATGAAGAAGCCAAAGTATTACACCACTCTGAATTTCCTAAATAGCATAATTATAGCTTTTCTATATAGTTTTTTTCAGAGACGTGTCATATCTATTTATCGAATAGGCGAAATTTTAAAAGAAACTAAGACAAAAGGCTCTATAGCCGGAACAGTTATGTTTGATATCAGAATTAACAATTATTTCATGTTGCATCATCAGTTCTATTTAGTTTGAAAATTGTGTAGTTTGTGTTATCAATATATTGACCTTTATTAATGCTCTTAATAAAAAAAAAACTATTAACTAACCAAACAATCCGGATTGTAATTTATCATAAGTAAAAATTATTGATAAGACTTAAGATTCGTTATTTTTGAATATGCTTGTCAAAGCCTCACCAAATTTGACAATATTATCTCGATCCTATCAGTGGTTAGAAAGATTGCCTAAATTTACATTTAAAAGAAACAGAGAAAATCAGAATAATTATTTTAGTTAATTAAGAAATTAAACGAATCAAAAAATCAAGTATAACAAATCGAAATAGTTTTTTTTTGGTTTACTTTTGTACATAAGTTGAATATTTAAAAAACTGATATTTTTAACTAATTTTAACTAAAAAAATTTGATAAACTTTACAATAAAATAAATCGAAAAAAAAACTTACTACTATTTAGGTCTCGTATACTCATATAAGAAAGTAGATTGTTCTGAAAAAAAAAAAAATTTACAAATTACGAAGATTTAAAGTATGTAAATCGCAAATATATCATTTTTGATTCGCCTCAACTATTCGTCACGCCAATGCATAATATAAATAAACATTATACAGTACTGCTATAAATGGAGCGTGATGTTTTATGCGGTGACGCTATGGTTACACGAATCAAAAACGATATATTTGCATGTAAATCGCATGGAAACATTATCATTGGTATTAGAACATGTGAACATGTGTTACATTTACTCTTAATCCCGCGAGATTAACAACCAATTAACATCGACGTGATTTGTTATCTTGGCCTGAATTATTGAGTTAATACGAAAGATGACCAATGCATTCAGTAATAATCTTAAAATGTGTATTGAAGAGAATAAAAAAACAGTGAATTAATGAGTGGATCTATTGAATTGGAGCTAATGAATGAGTCAAGCAAGAGGAAAATCAGTAGTACGTGTCGTTAGAGCCGTTAGACAATTTTAGGATCCAGCAGAAAGACGCATAGCTGCTACTGTTTGATTATGCTAGTTAAAAATTTTGAATACGTCGTAATAAAGCTGAACATAGTATAAAGTGTAAATTATTTTTCCGTTATCGGGCCATATGATCATAAATTCGGTTATTAAAATAAATTACAAATAAAAATTGACATATATTAAAGGTACTGTACAGTATATAAAATTCTATAGAAACATTAAAAGATTATGATATTTTTCGAGTTTTTCGAAGAACAATTCCCGTTTTGTGAAGCCACAATCACAAGTTTCTAAGTAAGAAAAAATTACGCTCATTTAATCTAAGAATGCATATTCAGATTATTTTCTGATTCTATTGATTTTTTTTCCACAAATACAATCGTCATGATTACAATTGATGTCAAAATATTTATCTTAATTTCATTGATTTTTGTTTGAGAAAAATTGAACCAAAATTTATTTTCTTCTGTGGAATATAAAGCTTATTACTATGATTTATAGGATAATTATCAGAATTAGAATAATTTGAAATAATAAGTGTATGAAATGTGAAGGCGGATTAGCATGGTGTTTCTTTTCAAGACAATAAGAGAATATGTATGATCCAATTTTTTATTTTAAAAAAATGATGACAGAGAATTATTTAAAGTTTAATACAGGAATTCCAAAGCAGAGAACTGATGGATTATATTCCATATCTGATAATTCATTTGCTTGATAATTTGATGTGTTAAAAACGTTTTACGTAATTTAATATTACTGTAAAATCTGTGATTAAAGTTAAAATTTAGGTACAGTGTGGGACAAAAAAAATGAGAATCGGAAAATAGCTCATAAATATTTAATTATTATAATAAATCACGTGAAATTTTTTTTATTTTCAACACCAAGATCAGATGATTTTATTAAAAAAAATTAATAGGGTATACGTTCCCCATTATTTTGAATAATTAATTCACACCGTCGCTTCATTGATCTTGAAAGATTAATTAGGACAGATTCCGGAATGTTCTGCCATTCATTCCTCCATAAATTTTTGCAAATCGTCAAGATTTCTTGGCATCCTTTTCTCTACATTTCCCTTCACAATAGACCTATCGGGTTAAGGTCGGGGGAATTCGATGGCCACTCTAAAATGATCGGAAAATTTTCGCGAAGGAATTCTTTTGTTAAATGGCTGGTATGCTTGGGGTCGTTGTCCTGTTGGAAACGCCGACGACCACCAAGCATCTGAAATATTTCCGGCTTATGCCTATTGAGAATTTCTACATAAAATTCAGCATTCATAATCTGTCTGAAAAAAATAAGCTGGTCTTTCCAGCGGAACAGAAACCACCCCACGCCATAATTTTTATTCTGTCTTTAGGTATTCGACGAACAGGTCTTTCCCCTTTGTACCACCTTTCTACTGTGTTTCTAAAGAGCTGAAATGCCGTCTCATCAGTGAACATGCTTTTATTCCACCGGTCGTTTAGGTTTGATGTGCCCATTCAACTCTTTTTAATTTGTGTGCTTCGGTTAACATAGGGGTCGCTTTAGGGCGTCTTTTTATGTAACCTAGATCTGAAAGATGCCTTCCAATCGTTCTGTATGACACCTCAACACCTTTATCTTCCAGTTTTCTAGCTAAAGTTCGCGTGGAGAGGGAAGTAACACGCCTTACATACTGTCCAAGTGCCCGAGACGCATTTGGAGTAATTTTTTTTGGTCTCCCATTCCCCCCTGCGTGCTCTAATGAGACGTTTTTTTTAATTTTTTCGATTTTTCTATAGATAGAGGAAAGGGGAATTGTCAGTCCATTTTTAAGGAGATCATTTTATGACACGTGACTAATTTTCTCATTTTTTTTGTCCCACACTGTATATCATATTTTTGGTTCTTCATTTGGTTTGTTTTGAAATATTTTTTAATAAATCTTGTGCAACCCTGGAGACAACCCCTTAATTTAATTTAGCCTTTTTTAGTAATACTGACGTTACTTAAATTTATATCACATGTGTATACTGTATATATAATATATATGTATATATCTGATATGTATATATACGCACTGGTGCAGAAAAAAAAAAAAAAAACTCTTTCCTGCTTTCCCCCAAATACATGAATTCCGCAGTAATCAAAAAATAATTTTTTCATTTTGCAACTGGCAGGCTTTTAAATATTAAAGTCCACGAAACCATGTTNCTTACGCCTCTCCTATCGTCAAGTGGATTTTTGGTTCCCTTTTTCTTACCACTTGCTCCTGTGTTCATTTTACCATATCCTTCCGGATTACAAACTTAAAGACCGTTTTACAACTTGGCTGGCTTTAAAAATAAAGTCCACGAAANCACGAATATCCGCGCAGGCTGAAGAGTTCAATTTTGTGTTTATTATAGGCTTATTAAAATAGTTAAAAATTATTTTGCCTTTTACACTGTCGTTTTCATTTTGTTTCTTTTTTTTCTTTTCCTTTTTTTTTGGTAGTTTTTTTTTATTTTTATCACGTGACCTTTTATACGTAGCTACTTGACCAATTTAGAAAGATGTATTTACTTCGACACCAATCAATTTTCTGTTCAACCGCCACAAACCGTTTGCATATGGATAATTTACATTTGTAGTAATTTAACTACAATCAAACACAATTAAAATAGGGTGNATCATTCCTCACATGACAGTGTTTACGTGAGGGGTAAATGTTTACATATTTTAGTTCCCATACATTTACTTAAAGAATAACACGGTGCGATCGGTGTGATCATATTTCCTTTTTTCCCTGATCACATGNGAATTAGTAGCTAATGCTTCCTCCTGTTATTTGGCAGCCAGCAGTCAGGACCTTAAGTCTAGACATAGCTGCAGCGTAGCATATATTTTATATAGAGTCTTTACTTTATTTTATATAACTTACCTGTAGTTTTGCTGTTCTTCGATAAAAATAAAAATAAAAATATGCACTGGTGCAGATAATACTAGTATAAAAGTGAAAATTTAAAAATGAAAATCATTAAAATCCACTATACTGTAGCTCTTGTTCAATCAGGCAATCATGGATAACATTATTTCAAATGTACAAGATGACGTCAGCATTACGGTTCAAATAGACGACCCACC
>QKYT01000197.1:146661-170262 GCA_003550305.1 Glomus cerebriforme
TTTATATTTAAAATCAGAACCCGATTGGAAATTTTTAAAAGATAAGCTTAAACTAGAATATGGACGTATTGCAAATTTAGAAAATGCTAATAAGAGAGCATTTACAATTATGGAGGACTGTGAAATGTCCGAAATTGTTGATGGATGTAAAATTAATACCATTGAAATTGATTCAGAAGCGGATCACATGATGAAAAATGATTTGCTTTTAACTGCGGGTATTGATATACAAAATTTCGCAAAATTAGGAGTATCGGTTGGAAGTTCTAAAATTGAAGGGTCTAATCTTGGGACTAATTTAATTTGTACTATTAGTGAATACCGTAAAGCATCCTTAAATTTCAAATTACAACCAGATCCAGAATTTATCAAAGAAGTAAAAGATGCCATAGAATCTAAAAATCCTAGAAACTTTAAAAAAATCATCGAGGAATTTGGTCAGTTCATTTCAACAGAAGTTATTTTAGGCGGAAGAGCTTATCTTAAGAGATCAAATATTTTAAGAGAATGTTTTGAAGAAAATTATAACAAATATGATATAAGTGCTTCAAAGAATATCAGAATAGTGAACACCGCTGAAAATTTAAGCACAAATATCAATAATTCTAATCATGAATGTTTTAAAATAATTGGCGGGTCGCAATTTAGTATCAATAATTTTGATGATAAAACTTGGGTTGAATCTTTAAGAGATTTTAGGAATTGGAGTTGTATAGAATTTAAAGATCCAGTTAGTATTTTTCAACTTTTATCTGAAGATTTACGTAAAAAGATCTTATTGACAATTGGAAAAAAAATTCTTTATACAAATTTTGAAGATTGTGTTTATAATTTATTTGAGCATACAAGTCCAAAAGTATTTAAGATGAATATACCAGAAAAGATTTTAAAACTTCTTCAAAACCAAGATGCTGACTGTAGTATCTTTGCAACAGTTATTGATAAAAAAGAAAAAGATATTTTTAACTGTCAAATCCTTTGGCCACCAAATGAAGATCCAAAACTTATAATTCATTGTATTCAAAAAAAAATTAAAAAACGCAAATTTAAATTAAAAGTTAGATGGATGATTATTGGTTATGATATAAATTTTAATTTTAATGGTTCAGATTTTAATATTAAATTGGATATTTTAAAAAATAATTTTAATGCTTCAAATTGTCAAAACATAATTAAAACATTAGATTTGAAATATGACTCATCAGTTTGCTGTTTTGGAATTCCTGTTTTAAGCAAATTGGATTCTTCAAATAATTCTCTCGTTATTGGACATCATTTTTTTAATGATAAAGAAAATAGAATTGGATCATACATATTCTCTTATTGTTTGAAAAAGAATAATTATGTCAATTTACCTGACTTTACTTTTCATGCACTTATTATTTCAAATTATCCTAATTCTGATAATTGTGGAATATTATCCTTTAAACATAGTAATAAGATAAGCAAGTTGAGCAAGTTGTTTAATTTTATCAAATCTAATTCTTTAAAATCAGTACCAAAATTTGTTAGTTTATATTCCACAGGAGAAAATAAATGTGGTCCAATTTTTCTGAAACAAAAAATTAATGAAATTAAAATCAAACATATTCGTATTAGTTGTAATCAAGATGATTGTCTTTGCATAAGTAAAAATCTAAAAGATAATCTGAAATACGCATTTTTGGATCCAATCAAGGTAATTATTTTTTTTTTATTTTATCAAACTTGAAAATTTGACTAGTTAAAATTAAATGAACGTTTTTTTTCTCTTTTTTAGAACGTTGAAACTAAAAAATCTAAATTTTTTTTTATTTATATATTACCGAGCTGCTGTGCGACTCACATTCATACCATATTTAATTGTTTTTTTTTAGCTAATTCGGGTAATTGTTTCACTGTTTAAGTAATGATGATAACTTATTTACGAAAATAAGCACCCCCAACTTTTCTATAAATTATTAATAAATTAGTATCAAAAATATGCATCATCCCGTGATTCCTGTCCAAAATCTTTGCAAAATGTGGGGTGCTTATTTTCGATAAAATATGGTATTTAACTATTTATATAGTTTTAAAATTAGAACAAAACATTTTTAAATTATAGATTTAAATTAGTTTTTTTTGTTGTTTATTTTATGATTTCAAATGTCTATAAGTTTTTTTTTCGAGTTTCTTAAAATAATATTCTTATCAATGTCGCTATAAATTAGCATTAAAGACTTTTTATTGTAATTTTAGATTAAACCCTAAATTCTAATGTTGAATCTTTTATTTATTTGAAAATTTACACATTCATCTGATATTTGCAACTCCTGATATAGGCAAAGTTGCTAATTTTTTGTTTCTTTATAGCGTTATAAATATGTATTGGAATTTTTTTTCTAAAAAAATAAATAGAAATAAAGTATTCTAGAAGGCAACACGGTTAATCAAATGATGAACTATTATTATAGGTCAAGATTTATTTTGGGCTAATAGTGAAATATTTCCACTTTCCAGTCTTCCATGTGTCGTTTTGTATGACATTAGTGTATAATTAATATGCATGAAATTATTAAATTATGTTACAGAGAAAATCCAGGAAATACGGCTGCATGATGAGACATAAGAGATTCGTGTTACGTCAAGAGGGTAGATTCACTTTTGTACAGCGATCTATCAGTTCTACATGTTTTATATTGCGCTATTTTTTTTTGCATTGCGTTAGCTTAAAGTGCATGAATTCTATGAAAGCTAAACTGCAGTTTTGGAAAATCGCACTACATCAATTAAAATTTAGCTTGTACTGTAGCCATTTTAATCTGTTATCAGAAAACTTGGATACCAAAAGCTGAAGTTTATTGTCACAATAAACTAATCGTGATAGTTTCGAAACGATCTATTTACAGTTTTTTTTTAAAAAAAAAATATTGTTATCATTATAGAAAGTCAATACTTTGCACATTAAAAATTTTGGTCGTATACCAGCAAAAATACTCAGTATATCTTTTTTACGATTAAAACAATAGCGTCGACAAAAATGGTCGACTTCAAATAATATAGGTTTATTTTTAATTTATAAATAAATATATTAATTGAAATTTAATTTCCTTAATTAAATATATTAAATATAATTTTTTGGTAAACACTAAAGTTAGATTAAATGAATATGACCACATATATTTAATCAAATTTCCCACCAATCTTTATTTTTATAATTTTTTTGATCTTCATTTAAATCGATTTTATCCACCTCGGCTGCTTAACACCAATTACAGTTATTCACATTCTTAATAGCTTTACTTAACAGCTAAAGCTACTACTGTACATCCATATTATAGTTTTTAGAAACTTCCAATCGGATTCTGTTACTGATTTAGATATAAAAAAAAAATTTCTTTTTTCCTATAAATTTTTTTCATATCAATATCTTCTCTCATTATTTCAGTCAATATACTTTTGGTACTGGGGTTTGACTGATTCAATGATAATGTATTGTTCATTTTACTATTTCGTTTGTTTTTCACGAATCTACGATAATTTTAAGATTTTAAATACAAGTTTTGATGGTGGATCGTCTATTTGAATTCTTCGGTCAATTTCATTTCCGTTACAAATGTTTTTTGTCAATGATATTTTCGTTGTTATTATTATTGTATTTTTGAAGGTGACACCCTTAAGTTCTGAAACAATCGTTAATGCTACTGAAGAAGGTGTGATATTGTTATTAAAGATGGAAAAATGACAGTTGAAGAAATTACTACTGTAAGAAAGGTTATACTGTGGATGTTTCTGCTGGTGATGTCTTATAAAATACTGTGATGATATTGAAGGAGCTGATGATTATTGAAGTGATTTATTTAACAAATATAAGATTTTCCGATACTTTCTTTTAGTAATCTCAAAATCAACTCCTGCTGAAAGTGCCGCTGATGATAATACGTGTCATTAAATTTTATCTGACTGATGACTTTTATTCGAGCAGCTGATGATATTGGAGTACTGCTTGCTGCTACTGGTGGTGTAGATAGAAAGTATGATGGAGAAAGAAATTCATGCATCGAAAAATTTCTGATAATTTCGGTTTATAAATCTTAAAATCAACTTCAGCTGAGAGTACTGTTGATGATGACGGAGAAAGCCACTCCAGTGTTGGTGGAGTGCTGCTGCTGATGATATACCACTGATGATATTAGTCAAACCGCTTATGATGTTGAAGAAAATGCTACGGAGAAATAAGTGATTATTAAAATTAAATATTATTAAAAATAGTAACTGAATTATAAGAAGGCGCAAGCGTTGAAGTGTTACTCTGAAGGAAGTGCAGCCGATGATGTTGGAAAATATTTGCTAATGATGTTGGAGAAAGTGCTTCTACAAGTGTTGAAGAAAATGGTTGCTACCAGTACTGTTGGAGAAAAGGAGGTAATACCGTTCCACGTTGACACTCTTGTCGGTGTTGGAGGGCGTACTTCTGCTGTTGGTTGTTAAAGATGGAAAATAAGTTTTGTTTAAAGTTTGCTGTTATTGAAGATATTGGATGATAAATGCCGATGATGCTGATGATAGAATTTATTAGATTTGTTGTCGCAATTTGAACAATCTCATTTAACATACGTTTTTTCTAAAACCCTTTAGCATTCTCACATAACCTGTTAAGAAATAACTGTAGAAATGGATAAATTTATTTACTGATATGTTATCCGCCTCTTTTTAGAGCTTATCTACTTGGCATTGGAAAATTCATAAATGTTTTGTCATCAGTCGTTAAAGTAGATATATGGAGTGTCATTTTAATCTCCTTCAGCATCTCTTGCTCTTTTTCCTTGTCCAGTTGACTTTGATTTCCACTAACGAACCTTGTTTATTTGTAATGTCAAGTAATGAATTCAACTCTTCCAAACAATTTGGATTGTAATTCATCATAAGTAAAAATTATTGTTAAGACTTAAGATTCGTTGTTTTCGAATATCTTTGTCAAAGCTCCACCAAAGTTGACGATTATCTCGATCCTATCAGTGGTTAGAAAGGTTTGCCTAGATTTACATTTAAAAGAAATAGAGAAATTCAGATTAATTATTTTAATTAACTAAGGAATGAACGAATCAAAATCAAGTACAGTATAACAAATCGAAAGTTTTTTCTTACTTTTGGTGCACATATTGTAGTTATTTAAAAAACTTGATATTTATGAACCACTAAAAAAATCTGATAAAGTAAAACAAAAAAAAATGTATACTTCAGTTTATTATGTTAGGTCTCGTATTATTCGTACGATAAGAAAGTAACTATTTTTGGCATCAGAACATGTTACAATGATACAACCGAAATGAGATCAACATTGATTTTAATTCGTTTTGCAATAGTTATCTTATAGCTATGGACTCACTTCATACGAATCCCCAAGAATACACTTTAACCGTTTCTTGACAATAATATTTAAATTGAGAAACTCAATTGACAAATCATGGCAATTATTTCAGAAAGACATCAAAATGAAGATGGAGAGTAACACAAAACAATTGATTATTATGACCCTCAAGACTTTAAAATTGTTCTTCCTGCGATCGGTACTGGTGGGACTGCTTCGATTTATGCTGCAAATTGGAAAATAACACGATCGCTATTTGCAATTAAAAAATTTGCCAAAGGTCTTATAGAAGAAAAAGAAATCGAAAATGAGGTTTGTATATAATTCTTATATGATATAGTTGTGGCATTTAGATAACTTATAATTATTTTTTTCTATCAAGCATTAGAAAATGATCCTGCATTATTTTTAACGAAATGGGGTAAATTTTTGCCTAAAAATGAATTAGAAAAATTTGAATTTTAAGAGGCATGTGGATTCGTTTAATGGAAATGGTCAAATTTCATCCAAATATAGTTAAATTTTGGGAGTTACGAAATTTACAGGTAAACAGGTAAAATTATAACAGTTATAATATTTTATTTTAAATACTTTACAATATATATGTTATTTCTTATAGATGGGAAAAATTATTCGCTTGTTCTTGAATATTGCAAATGGTGGAACATTAAGAAAATATTTAAGAAATAACGCTATAACTTTTAAATGGGAAAGTCAATTGAAATTTCCAAAGAGATCACGAGTGCAATTTTATGTTTACATGATAAAGAAATTATACATAGAGATCTAGTAAGTTTAGTTGATTATATATATTAATTTTATAATTGATTTTTAATATAGTAATTAATTATATTTTTATTTTAGCATCCCAATAATATCTTAATACATCAACATACAATAAAATTAACAGATTTTGGATGTGCACGTCTACAAGGATCAGATTACTGTACAAAAGCGTATGGTGCAATACCATATATGGATTCTAAAATTTTTAATAAAGAAACCGAACGGGATTCATATAATTTAACCAAAAAATCTGATATACTGTATATAGTTTAGGAGTATTATTCTGGGAATTAACAAGTTGTAAATCACCTTTCGATTTTGAAACAAAGAATGATCATAATATTATTAATCTTATGTTAGATATTCTTAAGGATAAAGAGAAAAACCTATTCCAGGCACTAACAGTAAATTTGTTGAGCTTTATCAAAGTAAGTTTAAATTATAGTACAATATATTTAATAAAGATTACTTTATCTAATCTTAGTTTTTTTTTATTTGAATAGAATGTCGGAAACGTGAACCAGACAAAAGACCAGATATTCGTCAAATAATCTTAGATCTTGATGATATTGACACTGAAAACAATGTATCAACAACTAATTTTGATTCTGTTACTTTCAGTAACAGTAACTTCTTCGCAACTAAAAAGGGTGAAATAACAGAATTAGAAAATGAAAATTATGATGACTTTTTAGATTGCGATATATCAAATTATTATTGTAATTAGGATGTTTGATCAAAGGATAAAAATCAAGGTGGACGTTATTATACTATCCAGTATTATATAGAGATTGGCTAATTTATTTAAGGAATTAAAGAAATAGGAATGGGATTTAAAACCAAATATGTACGAATATTTTTATATAATTAAAGTGATTTTATTTATTTCCATTACAAATAGTAATAATAACAAGCAACTCATGTACAAATTATATTGATTTCATTTAGAATCATCAAATCTGCTCGTTCAAAATATTCTTTTCGATTTTATTTTATTAAATGTAAGAGATTGCGAACAATTTTCTTGTTCATGTCACATTTTATGATCTTTGAGAAATCGAATAAACAAAATATGTGTTTAAAATGAATATCCTAATCACGGAAAAAGTATAGATAAACTTTCGGGTGGTGGGTGAATTTACCACTTTCACAAATATTAATTTTTTCAAATATGATGAAACTTTACAATTAAATTAGGGAATCAGCTACAGTGAAAGCGTTAATTGTAAAGTAAGTTGCAAGTTTTGATCGTCAACACCTGGGATATTTAACCACATTGAAATTATAATAAAATTAAAATTATTAATACTTTCATAATCATAATAATCTTTTCATAAAAAACGCTGTGTCCTTGTGTAATTCAATAGCCGCAGTAGTATCATATATGATAACTTTTATCAATTACTTACATCAAATAATCCAAATACAGATAAACCTTATGTGGATAACATTAGAGCATACAATAGTGTGCTTGCATTCACATCACTGGAAGCAAACATTGATGAAAACCTTGCAAATGCTAAAGAAGGTATTTACACTTTTCAAATCTATGGTGCTCTATATCATAGAATTGGTGGATTAATACTAAGAGATAAAGGATAACAACCATCATTTGCTCAAATTACTTTTATGACACAAATTTGGATAAAAAAGACAAACAATTTTTCTATATTTGAATTCTGATATGCTAAGTGCATTACAATTTGAACTATATGATATAAAAAATACATTTGTTCATAATTTGGTTATTTACCATATGGATATGAAACAATACAATAAACCAACAGCTGATGAAGTCACAGTCAACTTTTTAGATTCTGATTATATATTAGACCAGAATCTTGAACATCTATAAAACAACTCATAATTTGACTTTACTATTAAAGTTTTAGCAAATTAGGTCAAATTTAAAAAGTTTAAAATAATTTTTTGCAATTTTCTTACCATTCAGAAGTCCAATTTTAATAAAGTTTTTTAATTTGTAGCTTTAATCAAATTTTACAAAATAAGTAGATAAAAGTATCAATTTTAATATAAATCAGTTATGAGTTATATATTAAATATCAAAATAACCTCATTGATAAATGATGATTTATGACTAACATATCAAATAAAATCATCACGTGAGTATGTAATAATTATTCAAGGTAAAAAACTCTGACTAACTACCAATACGATATAAAAATTCAGATAATTGTTAATATATTAAATTTTGAACTAATTTTTTTTATTTTAAAATTTACAACAAAAATATTACAATTATCTATATGTCTATTCTTATTATTATTCCTACTATTTGCACTTGGAACATTTTCATGTACTTTTGATGATAATAATGATATTTGTTGTACTTCTTGTTCTTAGGTAGATTCAACTTTAAAATTATTAAAATCACAAAAAAATACAAGAAATTATTTCAGATTTTTCTAAAATATAAATTACCTAAATTTTGTTCAGTTTGATCAGATTTTCCATTATGATTAAATAAAACAGGCCCATCATTTCCTACTTCTGAAGTCCTATTCTTAGTAGTTCACCAAATAGCATTAGGTGGTGCATCTTTTTTCCAGACTTGATCTGTTAATACATTCTTCTATTTTTCTTCTACATAATTGTCTATTATATATAAAAGTTCTGTTACCTAAAATAATAAATAAAACTTGATAAATATATATGTAATTAATATATTTATGTATATTATTTGACTTACTTTATCTGATCTTCAAGATAATTTATAAATTTTGATAAGTTTACATTCTATAAAAGCATTTTCTGAATCACTTTTCTCTGAAGATTAATAGTCATTTTTGCTTGATATTTCATTCATATTTTCAAGTCTGAATTCTTCTAACTATTCTTAATAAATCAGATTATCTACTATTGATAGTATTTCTTTGATCTTTGTTCTCTTTTCTGCAATTATAAAATATATAAATAATATCAATTGGAAAAAAATGGAATGGAAAAAAAAGAATTTACAAAAATTTGCAAAATAAAATTTATCTCAGATAATTAATTGGTTATATATTCAATTACTTTTTTTTACTTTTTTTGATTATTGTCAAACTGTTTAGTTTTCAATTTACGTCTTCCATTTTTATGATAATCTGATAATATATTTTTAATGTAACAAACATTAAACTAACATTATCTAAGAATTTTATGAATATTCAGAATAAATTTTCACTTTAACTGTGATATAATAATACTAAATTTCTTAGTATAGTCAATTAGAAACTTATTGAATTTAGTACTATACAGTAAACTTTTTATTTTATTCTATAACAAAATAAAATTAAACAAATGAAAATTAAATAAATAAATAAATTAAACAATAATAAAATATATTAAAATAAAACAAACTTTAATTTATTTTTAGTATTCTTTAATAAATTATTTTTGTGCTTCTATATTCACTAATTGTTCATCATCATCTTTTAAATAAAAGTCTTCATATTTTGGATTTATTTTCATAATGCTCTCTTTATCAGATTCATATTCATAATTATGACTTTTAATCATTCTTTTATTTAGTTGATCTTTAATTAGTTCATCTCTTTGAGAAATTTGAGATTATATAAATGAACTTAAAATATGAATTTCTGCTAAAATATAGGTGAAACTGATTTTCATTTGCTCTTACATATTTATTATTCCATTTTCAAGCTTTAATATATATTTTTATATATATAAAAATAATAATACTTAATAGTAAAATTGTATATTAATTTAACAAAATTAAAATAACATTTGAATTTGCATTTGTGCTTCTATTATAAATATAATTTCTATTATTTTTCATTAAATCTTCTTATAAATATAAACATCTGTAATTATAGGTAAATTGTCTATCATATATAGAGATTCTCTAAATATTTGAATAATCAACAAATAATAAAAAATAAAGTGATATATGTGCAATTAAAGAATTTTGTTTTAAAGGTATTATGAAAAAATTGTTACAAAATTAAATTACAAGTGAAATATAAAATTTATCTTAAAAAAAAAGTAAATGAGACAAAATTTTATTATAGTTTTTATTATTTATGTATTACTTAAATAATTGTTTTTCAGTACTTTTTAATTAATTATATGATTATATGGAATTTAGTTTAATTTTTGAAATAAAGTGTGATATGCACTAGCTATATATAAGGAATGTCTAAAGTAAAGCAGAATTATAGAACTATAGTACATATCTGTCATCCTTGCATCATATCATCATTTTCTATTTTTCTTAATTATTCTAAGAACTTATTTTGATAAGTAAAATCCTATTTATTACCTGTTATTTGTCACATGCATAATATAATTCTAACCAAAAATTCTACAAAAATCATGTGATTCTGCTTCACTTTAGATATACCCAATATATATATATTTTTTTATCCTTTATAGAGTTTGATTTGATAATTCCACAATTTTATTATAGTAATCAAAAATTAGCAAAAAGTTTGTTTCATAGTATAATTTAACTAATTTTCAAAAATAGATAATAAATATACTATTGTTTAAAATAAATTTAAATATTTTAGAATTACATATATTCATCATACAAAAATATGTAAATTAACTAAAAATATTAGAAATTGATTTATTTTTTTATATTAAATGTTCCTTTATCAACATATAAAATTTACATAATTTTCAATTATTATTTTTTTTTATCAAATCTTAAAAATTAATTAAAGTTTATAATAATTAATATATAATCTTCAATCAAGAAAAGATTGAAAAACTCTTTCCACTAAATTTCTGACCACAAAATTTAGTAACGACAAAACACATTTTTATTATTAACTTAATACTAACAATTATTTCTTTATTAATTTACTTCGCACAATTATTGTTTTATTACTAACCCTTACAACATGGAACAACAATTTTCTTTGTTTAAAAATTTTTTGTTCTTCAAAGAACAGGAAAAAATTTCCTTAACTAAATACACTCTTCTTTTAGTTTCTAATTTAGATTTATCCATTGCAAGATTTATTGGCTCTACGGATCCCACTCACGTTTTGCTTATATGGCTTATTAGAAACCTTTTACAATTTCAGGATGAAGAAATAAAAAATATCAAAGTTTCTTTTTNCTNCCCTGGTTCTTGGAACTATATTATGTCTCCCAAAATGGATACTAATATCAATGTAAACAACAATACGTCNTCTAATTATAATGATNACAAAGTATANAGGNATGACNACANTCNGNCCCNTTTAGGTAATATTCCCAGAACTGGCAAGGACCCTCCTCTCAAATACGATAAACAACACGTGGACACCGATCATAATGATACGTCTACTATTAATGCGGTTAATCATAATGTTAACAACAATAACAATATGAAAATGCGTGAGTTATATCCAACTTCACGCGTCAACCCTCATGAAAACATCAACAATAACACTATAGAAGATCACGAGACCTCACCGATGCAAGACGTTATACCGCTCGCTCTGATCAATGTATTTTCTAATATTATTCATAATGTCAGCGACCAGTCCACTCCCGTCAACGACATCAATTCATCCTCACCTAGTATCCCGATGGACACATCTTTCACCAATGATCCTCTTATTAAGAAAGCTAACAAACACAAGAAGAAAAAATTAAAACAGGAACTTACGACGGCTGGCTCTTCTGAATTTGAGTCATCGCATGTACCTACAGATATGCTGATTGATATTTCTGACAGTGCTTTTGTACCCTCTGAACAGAACTCGCCTAATGCTTCCATTATAGACCAAACAATTTCGATCCCTAAAGAAATTATGGATATCACCTTTAATGAGATCATCAGTGAATCGATTGACATAATCGTCAACCAATTAGATTCCACTCACTTATCAGAACCTAACCATAATCTGACAAAAGATCAGTTATCTACCCGATATTCGCCATCCTCAACTTCCACTGGCATTTTAGATAAATCTCATTCCTTTACCCCATCCAATACTCCTATCTCACAGGATGATTCTTCGATACATACACTTTCTTTTGATGTCAATGTCGCCGTCCAAAGAGCTCAAGTTGCCATCAAGAAAAATTTCTGCATTAAAGCTATTAAAGCCATTAGACACAAAAAAGAATATCTTAAGAGCATCAAAGCAGATGAATCATCATCTAACCGTTCGCAACATGCATTATCACCTCCACTAGAATATACTTATGATGGATTCCTCACAGTAGATGACATCAAGTTGGATTCATCCATACAAAACCATGAAGAATTACTTGCTTTCACTGAATTATTCATGCGAAAATTCGAATACTTCTCTAGTGTTAATTACTGTTCTACTGAACCGGTTCCTTCTATCATTGTTAAATTCTCTAAATATAAAGACCTAGTAAAGGCCGCAAATTATTTTAAGCACAGTCACTACACAGGAAGAATGAAACTCATACCCAAGACGTATTACAGAATGGGTAGAGACAAAGTATCATGCAGAGAATTCAAGATTATTAACGTTCCAATTAGTGTCAATTTAGATGTGGTGGAACAAGCAATTAGAACTATTCTTAAAGGGNAATCTTTTTATCTCTGACATCCTTCCAAACACATAGTTGACAAAAAATCAAGCACCAAGGATATTTTCTTTACTACTTCGAGCAGTCGAGCTTGCAACTTTCTCAAACAAACATGGTCCATTATTATCAACAATGATGTTTTTAGACTCACACCGGCTTTTTTCAAGAAATCTGATCTTAAGCTCTGCAATAAATTCATAGGCAAATTCTCTGGATTTTCAACTGCACATAACCTTGCTTATATCAAAGATCATTTACAAGATATTACGAACCTTAAAAATGTCTATAAAAGAGATGATGATCAGAATATTTACTTCGAATTTGCGTCAGAATCTGATCTTTTCAACGCGTACAGCACCAATCTATATATTGATAATCTAAAACTTAAAGGAGTTCCTAGAGACACCAATTGGTCCGATAGAGATGCTTTCCTCAGCTCTCGCTGCTCCAAACGTCCTAAATTGACACTGGTTCCTTCCACTTGTGCCACTGGGACCAACCGCGTCCACATCTCATCTCCCAGAAAAATGTGTTCTCCTTTCTTCGATTTAATTGAAGATGAACTCATTTCCAACTCTTGGAATATTGATACTGTTAAGAAAGACGAAGATGTTAACACTTGCTCGATACAAATACTTCATAATTCTTATGGCCTACATTTACCTACTACAGCTCAAGGACCTGCCCTTATGGATACTATATATGCTAATTCTCTCAATAATTCAGTCCAGTCTTCCCATGAATGGGAAGCCCAACCGTGATAAACTGGCATTTCTGTTTCAACGTCTTTAATTCTTTAACAAATTTGAATTACAGTCAGAAGAGGGTGGATCCCTTTCCTCCGTCCACACAATTCCCCTTAACGATAGTCCAGGAGGCATTACATTTTCAGATACTTATCACTCTCCAATAAACATCAGGACTTCTCCCCATCCCAGTCCTTCACATTTTGAACTTTTATCTACTCTAAACATTATACATAATAACATTAATGGATTGAGAAGTACTCCTACCAAGCTCATTCAACTCATGGAGTTCGCCACAGATTCTCGCGCTTACATTGTTGAAGTTACAGAAACTAATATTGATAGCAAAGCTGGCAACTTTATCCCCTATAACCAACATTACAAAGGATATTTTTCAGATTGTGACGATAAAATTAAAGGCTCAGGAGTTGCCTTATTAATATACGAGATTTGGCTCAAACATTTAGGCAAGATCGAATGCCCTAATCCTTACTACATCGAAGCCACCTTTTATTTTAAAGGATGTACATGTCACATAGGGGTCGTATACATGAAACTAAATAACAAATCCAATTCATTCCACATCACCGCACTAATTAAAGATAAGCTCATTAATTACAATAGAAGAGAAGAACCTTTCATTATTTTAGGAGATTTTAATACTCTCTGAAATAAAAGGCTCGATCACTCTAGACAAAGAGGACATTTAGGGTCCGCGTATAGGCTCTTCATCTCATTGGATAAACTAGATTATATAGACTCATTTAAAGAACTTCATCCAAATTCAAGAACTTACTCATACACACATGATTCTACAAAAACAAGGATAGATTATATCTGGCTTTCCCCGGCTTTTTCTGATACTTTACTTAAAGCGGATATTATAACATCACTAGACATCACTGATTCTAATCATGATATTAACTTTTCCTCCATTAATTTTGGTTTCCATATTTCTTACAATATACACAACACTTACATCAACAGCAGTCAAGAACAATGGAAAGTTTATCAATACGACAAAGCTTCAGCTGAATAGTGGTCTGCTTATCGCTCACAAGTCACTGAACTTTTACAATCAGAAGGAGTTCTGTCTCTAATCGACTCACTTTCTCCTCATACTTTCGATCAAAACAATGCCGATCGTATTTGGGACTTAATCTCCTCATCGATTCAACAAGCTGCTGATAATAATATACCCTTTTCACTAGTCTCCAATAAAAATCTCAAAAGGGCCCAAATCCACAAACACAAATCCTTTTATAAAAGTCTTCAAAGTACTTTCTAATTTAAGGAAATTGCTTAATACTACTAAAAACTTTCAAGACCCTTCGTATTTTCCACCCGACTTGTTACATACGTTTCAGAACCTTCAACGTTCTATTTCTCGTCTTAAACTTTCGCCTCTTGACGAATTCGCCAATGGATACAAAGACTTACCTGCACCTTCATGGTACGATTCCATTCATATATGGATTGACTATCAAAAGGCGACTCTACTTAAAATTTTTCACAAAGAACAAGACGATAATATTAAAGATGCTATTAATAAATGAAATTACAACATTATCAATGACCAAACGAAAATGCTTAATTCTATTTTGGAACGGTCTTCAAAAAAGATAGTCATTAATCGCTTAAGAATCAACACGGATACTCCAGAAGAATCTATGTTATTCGAACCTGATGAAGTCAAAAAAGAAGCAGCTTATACTTTCCAAAAGATATTTAGAAATCGCTATCACAAATTTGATAATTTATCTGCAGAATGGGCGGAGATATACCACTCTATGGACTCAATCGACCCTGATATTTACAGTACACTCTCTTGGGCCCCTACAAGGGAAGAATGGCTTTCAATTCTAAAGAATTCAAATAATGACTCTGCTCCTGGCATTTCTGGCATCAGATATACCTTAATTAAGAAATGTCCTTTAAAGATTCAGGATGTTTTTGCCAAATTTGCAGGTTATTCGTTAGCTACCGCCATTATTCCAAAGAAATAGAAATTATCACAACTTATCCCCATTCCTAAACCGACTGAGTGGAATTACAACCTATCACAAACTCGTCCCATTCTACTTTTAGAATGCTTCTGGAAATGCATCGTTAAAATACTTACCTCTAGATTATCCTCTATTTGTACTCATCACAACGTGCTCAAAGGGCCAAATTATGCAGGACTTCCTGGCAATGACATTTCCACTCCCCTAACATTATTAAATAATCTTATTTCAGAAGCCAAAAGGTCAAAGTCAGAGTTGTGGCTAGCTAATCAAGACATGCAAAAAGCATTTGACTCCGTTTCAATGACATCCTTATGAAAATCCCTCGAACGCATCAAAGTACCAAATATTGCTGTAGAATTTATCATTAATTTGTTTGATTCAAGACAAATTGCCATTATCACAGAATTCAGACTCACCAATTTTTTTACGGCTGAAGCTGGTATCGATCAAGGAGAGGTGATCTCCCCCTCCTTTAGCGCATTTTTTACGACCCGCTTCTTTACAAAGTCCAGCATTCGGGAAATTGTAGCATTCTTTTCCAAGTTTCTTCCACTCCTAATAATTCTTAGCTATTTACAGATAATCCAACACTGATTAAGGCTGCTGCTTCTGCTTATGCAGACGACACGCAATGGATTGGCAACTCAAAATCTGATTTGCAGCATATCATTAACATTTCAAATGAATTTTTTGACATCAACGACATACAAATTAACGGAAAAAAGTTGTCACTAATAGTTTTTAATCCCACTTTACCAAAGGATCAATGCAATATTATGATGGGTAATGGACAGAACAGTAACTTGATCTATGCCCTCGACAAAAGTCTCACTGAACGAATTCTTGGTATTTGGTTCATTACGGGCAACTAACATACCGCTGATGTCAATACAGCCTCTCTTGAAATTAGGAATATTTGCAAGCTCACTCGCAGAAAAAAACTTACTATAGGACAACTAGTTTACATCGCAAATAGAGTACTCATTCCAAGACTTCAATATAGATTAATGCTGACTTCCTTACCTGATCACAAAATAGACAAACTATACTCTCCTTTTACAACAATTTGCAAATACCAGCTAGGGCTTTCGAGGACCTCGGCTAATAATATTTTATTTCATCCCGCTCTAGGAGGTCTCCGAGGCCTTTCTCACTCTATAAGAGAACAACAGATTACTAACTTTTTAATACATCTTAACTCCAAGGATCCTCTTAGAGATTCAACATACATTGCCTTGAAAAATTGTCAATTAGACTTAGGATTGGTTACTTCCATATTGGACCATAAAGTAGCGTCCGAAGATTTCACTCTAGCTCCTTATTGCCTCTATTTACGTATTCTATCATCCATGAACTCTTTGCTACTTAATGTTACTTCTCCACCTTTGGCTAAGGATGCTTGGACAGTTATTGGTTCAGAACCGACCATCAGAGACTTAATTTACAATAATTATCCAACGGAGGTCACTCCTTTATTGAAATTTTTGACCAAACACCGTCTATTTTATATAACACAAATCATTATGTCTGATTATGACAACGTACTTAGTTGGAAACAAGTTAAATTCCGCCAGCTGAAGAGCCTGAAAGGCAGAATTCCTAACTTATTTGCCTCCCTTCAATTACTAGGCTATAATTTTTTAACAAGCCTTACTGATGGCGACGATGCATCAACCGCATTAATCAACACGGGAATATTGCCTGAACCTCACATTTCCTTCACACCAGACTGGCGGAAGAAAGAATGGATTAAAAGCACCACAAATTCAAACACTATATATGGTAGAATCATTAACAAACACAACGATCAAGTCACAGTCTAACAATTTCTACCTTCTACTTTTTACAACGACAAAGGGGACTCTTGTTTATCCTTGACCCCCTGTCATAATGTATCGTGTGATACCATCAACAGAGCAAATCTCATACCTTCATCACACTTAGATACTAAATGCACTTTTTATATCTCACCATCGGCACAATTTAACAGTTTAGTCAACCTCAAAAAAGCTCCCTCAGATTCAAATTCTTTTGAAGATACTTATACTTCGGATCTTTTCTACAATCATAATTCTTCCGCTCATTACGTTGACGATGCAGAATTGATGACAGCATGGAATTCCCTGTCGGTCATTTACTTATCAAACTGCAGTTCAGCCGATGAAGTCCTTATACACAAATTTATAGACAAATTTGATTCCCAAGAACATTTAATATCTCTTCTACAGAATTTACATCTACTCCACACAGAGGATATTCACATATATACCGATAGATCCTTATCCTCTTCACCAACTCCAGTTATGGGCTCAGGTTGGATTGTCAAAGACTTTCTGGACTTATTTTTCAACTGCCAGTTGTTCGATTGGCCATCTTCCACTAGAGCTGAATTATGCGCTATATTCACTGCTGTTTTGGCCACGCCTTCATTTTCGAATTTATATATTTACACTGATAGCAAAGCAGCAATTGATGGGATTAATTATGTTTTAGATTTAGGATATAATAGTTATAGAAAAATTTTTAAATTAAATAATAGATCTTTTCTTCTTTCTATTTTTTATTTACTAGAATCTAAACATATTTCTTTACATCTGGTTAAAGTCAAAGGCCACTCAGGTGACCCTCTTAATGAGACAGCAGATAGACTCGCTAAACAAGGATCTTACAGTCAACATACCATTAGTGCTTGTCATTATTATGATTTTGAGCCGATCCAATACCAATTGGTTTGGGATAATATTCCTGTCAAAAAATCCACTCATGCATTTATCAAAATACTTCATAATGCCAAAGTTGCTGCATCATAGTCCACGAACTACTACAATAGTGAATTATATGATAGTACTTACTCCTCCACCCATTGGACTTCCTTGTGGACCACATTTTTTACTAGGAACAACTCACTGTGCTTCCACTCTAAGATTCACGATAGTTTTTCGCATCACCTTAAACTATTAACTTTGGCCATACCTATAATGAATATTATGAAAGAACGACACCCTGCGAAATTTACGAATGATAAATGCTTTTTTTGTGAATCTGAACAAGAAACTCTTTTTCATTTGATCAGATGTCCCAATTTATTTTCAAAATGGACCTGCATTGTAGATAAAGCGATTTCTAACACCTCTCTATTCATTCTCAACTGGAACCCTTTTTCCAATTCAGACAACCAACATGCACAGCAGGAAGCAGTTCTTTCCTTTCTTAAGAAATTTTTCACTGATGACCTTATTGATCATAATGACAAACATTGGCTATTATTTCATACACTTCGATCCACACATTCCAATTCCAGTTTCCGAGATCTTCACAGAATTACAAAATCAAACTAAATTACTTTTCAAATTCTGGACAAGCTAACCACTTTTCTCATTCAAGCCTTTTATCGTTATATTTGGTTTCCACGTAATAAACTCTTTAAAGAATGGGAATCCTCGATCAATTTATCAGACAGTTCCATTATCTCATCTTCTCATTCATCAAGCAAACTTTGTCCGAGCAAAATTCACCATTATATTGGTGATACTCCTTTTGATGAATTTGACAATCCTATAGAGAGTTCNACCNCACGTGACATTTGTTCCTTCTCCAGATGGAAAGATAGGATGTTTAGATTTATTAATGAAGGGTTTCATTTAGGGGATATTGTTATTAAAAAGGTGGATAAATTAGCAAAACTTACAGAGGGATTATATAATAGTATTTTGTATGAAAAATTAGATTTAAACTTAGATGTTAATAATTATTACTTAGATAGACTAGTTAGCCANTTTGATTCATCANCGGTANAAGGTCNGGAAGGTTAGATTATGATTNAATTTAGTTCTTGGTAACAAAACTTTTTTCTTGAATTTAATCTTCACGTGACAAGTTATGCTTTTCTGTCACAGAGGGTATATTCATGATTTATCTCTCGTAATTATGTATTCTTTTTAGAACTTCAATAATTATAATAAATGTGATTAACTTGTCTAAAAAAAAAATATATATATAATCTTCAATTATTATTATAATTGTTTAATTTCAAAACTAGATAGTTTAGACAAAAAATAGAAAATTTGCTATAAATAATAATATTATTATTCAAAATTTATAAAATTAAAAAATTGCAAAAAAATATTGAATATTAAAAAATGCTCCAGAACAAGATGTCTAGTACAATACAATTGTAATATTTGCAATGGAAAATATATTGATCCAAGAATATTTATTATATCAAAATATTGTTATAAATACATCAATTATTGATTTTATAATTGAATCATCCTACTCATTTATTAATGAAAAACTATTACTCTCATTTATTAATAAAGCATTATCTATTGAACTCAAGAAAATATTTTACAATTAGAAAATTTAGCAATACTTTCTTCAAAAATAAGAAAATGAAATAGAAATAATACTTTTTAAGAATGTAATATTCAAATGCAAAATGAATATAATAATAATGATAATAATAATAATAATTATTTAGATAAAAAAATAAATGTAATTGCAAATATTAGATTTCTTTTTTCTAATAAAGATTCTAATAATTTTACTAATGTTCCAGAATTTTGGAAATAAGATTTCTTTAATTATTTTATTGATAGTATAATTCCAGTTCATCATATATTAAAAAGATTTATTTCAGTTAAATTTAAATATAAGCAAACTGAATATTTAGCAGTTTTACCATTAAATAGAAAATTTAACCTTTAAATTATTTGTTTATTACATTAATAATTACAATTTTTAATTTATTTGATTTTATAAAGTACACAAAAAAATAATTATTTATTATAGTTCAATATTATTTTAGAAAATTTTGGTAAATTTTGTATTTTCAAGAAATATGTAATATTTTTCAGAATAATGTAACATTTGATTTTTTTTTGTAAATTATAATAAATATTATAATAATTTTTATAATAAATTTATATATAAAAAATTATCTAGTGTAATACAATATTTTCAAGAAAATTTAAATATACAATTTGAATTTTTTTATAAATTAAATAATATTATGCTAATATTATATTAAAAATTATTCAAAAATTTGCTTTTTTTGCAATTTGAATAATGAACTTTATTTGACCTGTATCTTCATGCATTTTAGAATTTTTTTCAACTATTTATATTTAAGTATATTTAAAATTTTTTTTTATTAGGAATACTATCATTTCTTATTGTTTCAGTATTTTCTAAACTTATTTTGCTAATAATTTGGATTTTTTCTTGTAATTCCTATAAACTCACTAGATAACTATTATATAAAAATTTTTAAAGCCATAATTATAGTATTTAGGAATCAAAAATTCCTAAAATTATAACTAAACTTTTCAAAAAAAAAATTGATATAAATTAAAGAAAATAAGCAGATTATGCATAGTACTTTTGCCCAATTTTTAAATTATATAGATAATACATTTTACTAGACGATTACTATATAATATTATTAATTATAGTATTCCTTTAATAAAGTACTTCCCTATGAATAGTACCAAGCATTATTTAATCATAAAAACCCAAAATTTTGAATAGTACCTTAGTACTAATTAAAAATGGGTATTAAATAGTACTCTAGTATTAATTAAAAATAGGTGATATAATAATGGTAAAAATTTTGTATGTTTAAAAAGTATATGTAAAAGATTGTAAAAAAAAAAAAATTCAAAATTTCCAATAAAATCTGTTTATGTTATATCTATCATTTGCATATTTGCATTCTTTAAAATAATCAGATTTCATGTTAAAAAAAAATGAATTTTTTATTTTGTTAAAAATTTTAAAGTTAGTTTAACCAGCTATTTATACAAATCATATATTTAATTAATATCCTCTTTTATAGTATTCTATTTGTATAATACCCTCACATCACATAGTATCTCAAGTATTATTCAAAATAAATTTTAAAATTTTCTTTAATGTATCCAGTACTGTAGTCAGTACTATACAGTAATATATATAGATCAGAATTTTTATAACTTTTAAACTTTAGCTGAAATTACATAAAAAAGTTTATTATAATAATTATATATAAATTAGAGTATTCAGGATAAATTTTCTCATACTTTTTGTTACATTTTTACATTTTTGGTATAACCACATTTTTTGGCAAAATTTCACACTTTTTGTACTTTCTGCAGTAAATCAAATGTGATTGCAATAGATCTTATATATTTGATTTATCAAATTTTTTTTTAATAAAATTAAAACAAATATAGTTAGTACTCATATATGTTTTTTATCTCAAAATTTCACATATTGAGAAAATTATATTTTTCAAGGTAGTGTATTGTGATTAAGAATGGAAAAACTCAACAAATAAGTGACTTGAGTATGCTTTTGGAGTCAACTCAACACTTCCAATTCAGTTTAATTCAAAATAAATTGAGCTAACTTTAAACTGATTTGAATTAACTTAAGTTAACTTGAACTAACTTGAACTGACTTAAACTGACTTAAACTAACTTCAGATTTGCATCTAGATTAGATTACAGTTAATTTTATTACTTATGGATTACCCAATAAATTTATATTTTTAAGATTATTATGATACATGACATGTGACATACAAAATGCAAATAAATAAATCTAATCTTCATATTAGTTACATTAAAAAATAGTTATGTAAAAGTTCACAAAAAAGAATCGCAAAATATTTTACAATTGGTATATAGAATAATACATATACATATACACTACTTAGACAAAAGTAGCGGACCTTATTTTTTAACTTAATTCTCAGAACTGTACATAATAATTTGGGNTGAAATTTTNANANGTGTTAGCTTACATCCTATGTAAACAATGATGTAAACATTACTTTATTTATAAACATATTTCAAATGTGATCGACAAAATAGGATTTTGTACTACTTTACACTATGTCCGATTTAACAGAGGCTGAACGCAACCAAATTATTGGCCTTTTTAAGGGTGGTGCCACAAAAGCAAATATTATTAAAATGCTTNGCTTTTCTAAAACCACAGTTCTCNGAACTATTCAGGCCTTTTGTGAAGGAAAAAGTCTTAAAACTCAGCCACGAAGCGGCCGCCCAAGACTTTTAAATTGTGAANACCAAAAAGCACTAAAAAAAATTGTTAAAGCTGATAGTCACCAGTCAGCTGAACAAATAAAGAACAAATTTCAAGAAAAAACTGAAATTCAAGTTTCTACTAAGACAATAAGAAGAAATTTGCATGAGCTTAATATTTTTTCTCATATTCCAGCATGCAAACCTCTTCTTAGTAATAAACAAAGAGAAAATCGCTTACCTGGTGTATTGAAAAAAAAGACTGGTCTGTTAGGAAATGGAAGTCAGTTATCTGGAGTGATGANAGTCGCTTTACAATTTTTAAAAATGATGGTCCAGGTCATGTTTGGAGAACTCCTGAAACACGATTCAATGTTAAAAATATGGTTCCTACAGTAAAACATGGTGNTGGAGNTGTGATGATGTGGGGTTNTTTTTCAGGGAAAGGATTGGGACCGCTAGTAAAAGTTGATGGAAAAATGAAACATCATGATTATATTCAAATACTTGAATCACATTTACTTTCATTAATTAATAATAATTTTAATGGAAAAAATTATTTATTCTAAGATTATAATGCCCCAGTTCACACTGCTAAAAATGTTAAAAAATGGATTGAAGCAAAAAAAATAAAAATTTTGGAAAATTGGCCGAGTCAGTCACCTGACTTGAACCCTATTGAACATTTATGGTCAGAGCTGAAAAGGCGCATTAGAAAACGTCCCAGACCTGCAAAAAATGTGAAGGAATTAGAGCATGCTTTGCATAAAGAATGGAATAAAATTCTGAAGTACACTTTAACAAATTTAATTGAAAGCATGCCATGCCGGATAGAGGCGTGTATTAAGAATAATGGCTGGCTAACCAAATATTAGTTTTATATATAGTTACCTAATAACAGTTAAAATTTTGACCCCAATTATTATGTACGTTTTTGAGTAATTAATAAAAATATGAGGTCCACTACTTTTGTCTAGGTAGTGTATATATAATGTGCATAATAATTAATATAAAATTGAGAAATTTCACTATGTCACACATATCATATATATCACATATCATATGTTAAATTTATTAAATTTACTAAATAATTCATAAGCAATGAAATTAACTGTAATAAAAAAAATATATTTTTTTATTATTATCCCTTAAACCGTTTTGCGGACAAATTTGCC
>QKYT01000198.1:16726-44769 GCA_003550305.1 Glomus cerebriforme
CAAAAAAGATACTCCCCTTACCATTCTCATTCTGAAATGACCTTAAATCAACTATTAAATGAATTAGATGGTTTTCAGCCCCGAGAAAACATTATTATTTTAGCTGCCACTAACTCTGCGAGAGTGCTTGATTCGGCTCTGTTGCGACCCGGTCGCTTTGACCGCCAAATTTACATTCCGCTTCCTAATTTAAAAGGAAGAAGGGAAATTATTAATTTGTGTACTCGAAAACTACCACTTAAAACCAGCCTCGATATTGAAGAAATTGTTTCGATGACCAANGGAATGAGTGGAGCCGAAATAACCAACATGTTTAATGAAGCTTCCATTTTAAGCATTCGGTATCAGCGAAAATCAGTTGACCAAGAAACAATTTTGGAAGCCTATGACCGGATTTTAATGGGTCCTTCCTTGATTAGCCAAACCGTTACCCCCCACGAAAGAAAAATTACCGCTTACCACGAAGCTGGTCATGCGACCGTGGCAATGAATTTACCCGAAACTACGGTCAAAAAAATTACTATTGTCCCCCGTTTAAGAATTGGCGGATACACTTGGATTGCCCCCCAAGCCGAAAAAGGGGATAATTATGGTCTGAATAAGAGTGAAATGCTGGCTTATGTTGCTTCTTTTTTNGGAGGAAGAGGCAGCGAAGAACTAATTCTAGGTCCCGAGCATATTACCATGGGGGCTTACAGTGATTTTAAAAGTGCTTCCGAAATTATTCGTGATCTAATTTTGCATTACGGAATGTCCGATTTAGGAATTATTCCCACCCAAGAGTCCTATTTTTATGGACAGGAAATTCCCGCCGAACTACCGGAAATTTCGAAACAAAAAATTGAAAATGAACGCGAGAAAATCCTNAGTCAATGCTGAAAAAAAGCCCGGGACATTCTGGCTCGGGAAAGAAAAATCCTTGATTTACTAGCCGAAATTCTCCTCCAAAAAAATTCCTTACAAAAAGGAGAGATTNCTTTTATTTTCCTTAATCAAGTTTCTCCTTATCTCCTTTTTTTAACTAACTCCCATGAAAAAAGATAAAAAAAAGAAGCCGCAAGACAGCACCTATAACATTTTTGAGCGATACAATAGGTTTATCAGCGGACTTTATTTAGAAAGACCTCTCAAAAAACCCACGCGAAAAGAAAAAACTCGCCAGTTTTTGGCTAAATTAGCCATTGTTTTTTTGGGGTCATTTTTTACCACGCTTACTTTTTACTTTTTAATTAGCCCGAATGGNATATATAATAGTGGTCTTAATGGTCTATTACAAACTTTTTCTAAAATAATAGTGGGGCGNAATAAATTAAGTTGAAGTAATTATTATTTGGTTTACTATGGGNTAGGGTTAGCCACTAACTTACTTTTTATCCTTTTTTTACGATTTTTTTTTAAAGCCAAACTGGAAGTAATTAGCACCTCCCTTTTTTATGTGCTTTCCCAAATTATTTGAACCAAAACTTTTGACTTTTTAAATNTGAAAGAATATATTTTTAATCGTTTCAGTCCAAGCAGTTGGCAAGGGTTAAGNGGTCAAAGNCAACTCTCTTTTACTTTACCNTATTATATCGTTATTGCAGTGGTGGCNGCNATTATTCATACTTACGGATATAGTTTAATTTTTCAAGCTCAAGCTACTCCCGGAGGTTTGGAAATTTTCACTTCCCACTTCTCCGCTCAGAAAAGCCGAAAAAAGTTTTCCATTAGCACTTTCATGAAAATTTTTGGACTACTGGTTATTTTTGCGATTACGGTAGTTGACTTTTTTTGNGTGGAAAACAATCCTCAAATAAAAGAAAGTATTTTAAGAAAAGAGATGATAGAGGTTTTGAAAAAAGAGGAAACTGAGTTTGAAGGAAAAAAAATAGTTGAGGAAAATTGTAAAAAACTTCTTGACCAATGAAAACAAGACATGGAAGAAGTCAAGGAACTAAAAAAAAAAAACAACTCTGCTGAAGTTAGTAAAATTTTAGACAAGAATTACCCCATTACTGCTTTTCTGAAAAGTAAAGTTAATGAACCGAATTTGGAAAACTATCCGGAAGAANTAGATTATTATTTAATTAAGGATGAAGAAAAAGTGAAAGAAATGGGTCAAGAAATAAAAAAAATCGGCATCCAAATTAGTGAGTTGAAAGGAGCAGATTTAGAAAAAGCCCTCCAAAGAAAAAACAATTTAGAAAAAAGACAATCCGAACTCCAAAAAAAAGCCGAAAAAAATCTTCTCTATCGCTATTTAAGNTATGTCAGTAATAATGAAAGACTATGAGCAACGATGGTTTACATTTTCGTTTCCTCTTTCTTGATTAGTCAAATTTTTCCCCGCGAGAAAATTGTTTTGCTCCATCTTCATTCATCCAGCGAAGAGGAACGCAATCAAGCTCTAAGATTATTAAGAAAATTTAACCCTACTTATTATAAAGTTCANCAAAAATGGGGAGAAAAAGAAGAAACCATTTACATTATAAATTGTCGTTTTAGTAAGTGGAACTATTATATCTTGAAGCCTTATTTAAAACAGGTGGGTAAATCCTTTTGCACTAGCGAAGAAGATTAAAAAACTGTTCTTTCAAAAAGAGCAAAAGCCAAAAAATTTTTGTTTACTTTCGCCTTCGAGGTAGAAATTTATACTTTTTAGTTTACCATAAAAATACAATGTTAGGATTTTTAAAAAAATAGGTTTGATTAATAGAAAACTTTTACTAAAAATATTTATGGCTTTTCTTGCTTTTGATAATCCACACAATTCCCATATCTCTTTCCGCCATCCTTACTAAAATTAAATTATTAATGAAAGTAATTTAGGGGCGATTATTAATGAACTTAACTATGCTAGAAAATCTATTAGTAAACATCTCTGAAAAAATTAGGCTGGGGAGATTTTACACTACCCAAAATATATTCAGTTATCCCCATTTTCAAGATTGATTTACGGTTGCTTTAAAAGCCAGCAATAATACGGTTCTCGAACCTTTTGCGGGTTCAAACAACTTAATCAAAATGCTTCAAGAGGAGGGATATCAATTCAAATTTGCCGCCTACGATATAAATCCTAGTTCCTCCGAAGTAGAAAAAAAAGACACGATAAAAGAGTTTCCGCGAGGTTATAAATTAATTATCACTAATCCTCCTTACTTGGCTAAAAACTCGGCTCGGCGGAAAAAAATTAACTTTCCGAATACCAAATATGATGATTTATATAAATTCTGTTTAGAAATAATGTTAAAAAATTGTGCCTATGTNGGAGCGATTATTCCGGCTTCCTTTCTGAATGCTAATTTATTTTTNGANNGATTACATTCTTANACNCTATTAAGTAGCCAAATGTTTACTGACACCGAAAATCCGGTTTGTTTGGCTTTATTTTCGCCCCCCAAGTCTAATTCGGTTTGATTGTATGAAAATGAGAAGTATAGGGGTGAGTTATATTCTATGAAAGAGAAAATGAAAGAAATTTTAACCAATAATCATTCCCAACCGACCATAATAAGTTTTAATAAAAAGCAGGGAAATTTAGGTTTGCGAGCGATTGACGGAACCCGCTTTCCGACCATTGCTTTTATTGAAGCCAAACAAGTGCCAACCAAAAAAATAAAAGTTAGTTCTCGGCATTTGACTAGGATACATGTTTCCCAGGAAATTAATTTAGACTTGTTAAATGAAAAGTTAAAAATGTTGCGTCAGATAACTAATGATTTTTTTCTCACTCCTTTTCGGGGNTTACGGAAAGATGGGAAATTCCGNCGNCGTTTAGATTTTCAATTAGCGAGAGAAATTATTAAATCTTGTTTGTAAAATGATAGACTGAGAAAAAGAAATTAAAGAACAAATTAGAAAAAATTTGTTAGAGTGTGAAAAGAAACTAGAAAGTAAAGAATATTGCACTAAAATTGAAAAATGATGCCGAAAATTTGGTTTTGATTTTAAGACAGTTTTGGAAAAAGCCAAAAGCGATTATTTTTTTCGGGCTTTTTTTGCCAAAGACCCCAAAAAGCAAAATATTTATGAAATTTCGCTAACTAGGTATATTAGTTCTTTGGAATTTGTTTCGAATTTTCAGAAATTAAATAATGGTGGGAAAAAGGCTTTATATATTGACCGCGGAATTATCCGCAAAGGAAGTGAATATCCCCATAATAAACCGGCTAAATCAGTGGATTTTTCTTGAACTATTAAGAGTGAGAAAGGAGAAATCATTAATTTTTATGCTTACCACAAATATATTGAGGAAAGTGGCGGAGCCCAAGACAATCAATTTAAAGAAATTAAAAACTGTATCGAAGTTGGGAGAAATGGTAGCCAGGAACTCAACCGAAGAGTTATTTTTATCTGTGATGGAGCCTATTTTACGGAAAAGAAAATTAAAGAATTAAAAAATTTAAAGGGGAGTTGAAATTTTGTTGTTTTAAGNAGTGAAGAACTAGAAAAATATCTCTTAAAAATCTACCGAAAATAAAGAATTATGACCTTTCTCGCCTTTGGTAATCACACCGTTCGTAGTTTAATTAACTCTCCTTACTTTAATCTTAAAAAGATAATTTTGCGAGAAGAACATCAGCAGGANAAGAAACTTTTGANTGAATTAGAGAAAAAGCNNATTNCTTATCAATTATTAAACAAGGAACAATTTTCTCGTTACGGTTTTGCNAAAAAGAACCAAGGGATAGTAGTTTTTATTCGGAGTTATGATTATGTTCCCCTTTCGGCTTTACTTACTGGTCAGCCCCAGCGGAAATTTCCTTTCATTATTATGTTAGACAGGATAGAAGACCCTCATAATTTTGGTGCCATTTTACGCACCGCCGCCGCTTTTAAGGTGGATGGAGTAATTATTGCCAAAAAAAATCAAGTGCCGGTTAATAGCACGGTGGTTAAAGTTTCAATGGGAGGAGTGGCATATGTGCCGGTTTGCCAAGAGAATAGTTTAGGGGAAGNCCTGGAAAAACTAAAAGCCCAAAAGTTTAAAATTATTGCGGCGGTTTGCGACCCCCAGGCAAAAAAATATAGTCAATTTGAATTNGAGGCTCCCACTTGTCTNGTTTTAGGAAACGAACATTCCGGAATTAGACCCAGTTTAATTAAAAAAAGTAACCAAACCATCTCCATCCCCATTAACAATAAGGTAGCCTCGTTAAATGTTTCGGTCAGTTGCGGAATACTTTTAGCCCAAATAGTCGGACAAGAATAGCGAGTAATTTTTAAATAAAGGTTAAAATTTGGGAAAGGTTAGTTATTAGGGTTCTAAGCAATTTTCCTCTCTCATAATACAGATTAGAGAACTATTTTTTGGTTTCTTCTTCCTTAAATTGGGATGGAGGGAATGCTCAAAGTCAAAAAGTAAAGGGCTAAATAGGTGATTTCTCTCGGGATGATTTTGGGAAATATTTACTTCGTTGCAAAATCCCAATCATTCGTTCTTCCTCGGAACCCAACGACATTTGGCAAACTTGATAAGAATGTAGATGGGAACGCAAATGTTTAGTATCTCATTTTCGGGGCAATATCTTTTGAGCAATTAAATCAATTTCTCGGGAAGTAAGATAAGCGTTTATCAACTTGTTTGATTTCTGAAAGGGAAAGGGAAGAGTATTGAACTAGTTTTTGGAAAACACTTGAAAAGAGATAACGAAACTTTTCCNCNTCACAACGATTAGTAAACTGGGAATGGTTGATGCACTGGGTAATTAATTTATCAAAAGTAAATAACATTTAAATTCTTATTCTTTGCCCATTTTCTAAATCAGTTGATTTAATGAACCCATTTTCATAGGCTTTTTGCCAAGCTTCATTTTTGGCTTCAAACTGTAAATCACAGGCTTCTAGTTTGCCGTATTTTTTACTAATTTTTTCTAAATACTTAATGATTAATTGATTATTATTACTCTACAAAAAATTAATGTCAGTCTAAACTAACCTTATTTATCCACTGTTAACCACTTTTGTAATCTTTCATTCCAGACAATCTTTTTATCTTTATGACATTTATTAAAATTCTTTTCACTCTGACAGAAACTAGAATGAGAAGTAAGGTTGTTAGATAGACAAATTACGGTTTCCTCTCCTCATTTATACTGCTTGCATTTACTTCTAGAAGTATTTTTTCAGTTAGTCATATAAGTTATTTTACGCTTCTTTTTTAACTTTTATTCCTCGCAATCAGAACAATAACCCTCCATATTCAAACAATTTTCACAAAAATCATTTCCGCACCCAACACATCTTTCTATCTCATTTATCTCATAAACTTCTCCACAACCAGAACACTCAATTTGACTACTATTCATAATCCTTATATTATTTTTTTTACATTAAAGTCCTTAAATATATTTATATTTGCTAGTTATATGGTATTATGATGGAACCAAAAAATAAGGGGGGTAAAAGTGCTTCAAATAATACTCAAAAAGACAATTGAGAAGAAATAACTGAGAATGGAGGAATAAAAATAATTTTCTCAGGTAAGGCTAACGCTCAACGAGTAATTAGAAAAGTTAAACCAAGAACTTTACGAGAAATTAAAAGTTTAAGTATGGGAAATGAAGAAGAGAAAAGTAAAAATTTGATAATTGAAGGAGACAACTTACTGGCTATGGCTACCCTCTATCAATACCATGGTAAAGTAGATTTAATTATTGCCGACCCTCCCTATAATACGGGCAAAGATTTTCGCTATAATGATAGATGAAACGAGGATCCGAATGACCCCGGTTTAGGAGATTATGTGAAAGCGGATGACCCCAGCCGACATACCAAGTGAATGAAGTTTATGTTGCCTAGAATACAAATGATGCGACAAATGTTAAAAAATAATGGAGTTTTGGCTTTTTGTATTGACCACCGCGAACTTTTTCATTTAGGACAAATGCTGGACGAAATTTTTGGAGAAAACAATCGAATAGCCATAATTAATTGGCAAAAAATGTATTCTCCTAAAACCCTTACTCATGTTTCATCCGCCACTGAATATATTTTGGTTTATGCCAAAAACATAGAAAAATCCCAAACAGGAAAATTGGTTCATACTGACAAACAAAAAACTAGATTTCAAAATCCGGACAATGACCCAAATGGTCCTTGAAAAAGTGCTGACCCGCAATCACAGGAACATTATCATAAAATGTCTTATGCTATCCAAAGTCCTTTCACCGGAAAATTAATTTATCCTACTAAAAATACCCATTGAAGTAAAAGTAAATCCACTATGAAACAGTATTTAGAACAATGAAGAACGGAATATGAGGAAAGAGAACTAAATGATGGATATTCCAAAGCCTTATTATTGAAAAATAGCCAAAATCCTTTGGAATTGGATGAACCATTAACCGACCCTGTTGTTCGGCAAGCAAAAGAGAAAGCCCAAAAGATTTACGAAACCGGTCCTTGACCGAGATTAATTTTTCTAAAAGGAGGTGCCGGCAAAATAAGATTTAAGACTTATTTTGCCGAGGTGCAGAGTGGCATAGTTCCCCTTACTTACTGGGAACCAGAAACTTACGAAATACCACTGGAATTGGGAACGGTCTCTTGGCCTTTTGTCCAGTCCGGGCATACCCAAGCCGGAAAGCAGGAAGTAAATATTTTGATTGGTCGCGGACATGGATTTGACCCACTAAAACCTCTTAAACTTTTTAAAAAAATCATCCAACTTTGATGCCCTCCCAGCGGACTTGTTCTAGATCCATTCGCAGGAACTGGCACCACCGGACATGCAATTCTAGAATTAAACAACTTAAGTAAAACAGAGAGAGAGAGAGAGAGAGAGAGAGAGAGAGAGAGACGAAAATTCATTCTGATTGAACAAGGAAGACCTGAAAATGGCGACAACTACTGTCGAACCCTTCTCCAAAAACGCCTCAAAGCAGTCATTACCGGAAAATGAGCAGATGGTAATCCGCATGAACCATTAGGAGGAGGGTTTCGTTTTTTTGAACTAACTAAACAAGTAGATTCTAACACCATCCTCCAAATGGAGAAACAAGAATTAATCGAGACTATTCTTGCTTCTGATTTAAATAATGTTTCTTTACCCAATAGTACTTACTTAATTGCCAAAAATAAGCAAAATGAAGGTATCTACCTAATTTGAAACAATAACGGAAACAAAAGAAAAAGCAACCTTAATGAGGACATTTATTACCAATGTGTTTTAGAAGGAAAAAAATACCAATTAGAACCAGTTTATCATATTTATGCCCGAACTGCTAATTACCAAACTTCAACTGTAATTTTTCACAAAATACCGGACAAAGTGTTAATCGATTTTGGAGTTGACCCTAATACCGATACTTTTGTAAATAAGGAAGAATAGGCTATGAAACTAGAATTACACGAATATCAAATTAAGGCTGCCCAAGAGTTAGCCAATCGCTACATTGATTATCAAAATAACCCTGATAAACCAAAGAATGAAAAAGGAGAAATTATCCCCATTATTCTTACTCTTGCCAGTATTACAGGGAGTGGTAAAACTGCCATTCTTGCTAAAACTGTCAATAATATTTTTGACTACTATACTAATGTTAAACCCATTATCTTTTGATTAGGTTACAGCAAAGTAATTGTTGAACAAACTTTAAATAAACTTAGTGATATAAAAGGGTATAAATCGTTTATTTTAACTTCCGAAGTTAAATCTTTTGCAGATATAAACAGCGGAGATATTGAAGAAGTAAATGTGCCTTTGATTTATGTAGATACAGTGCAAAAATTCAATGCTCGTTCGGAAAAGGACAGGAGAATTTATCAAATTGAAGCAGATAAAGAAAACCAATCCAAATGAAATCTAATTGTCAATAGAACAACTAATGAAAGCATAAAAAGACCCTTAGTAATCATCTATGATGAAGGACACCATTTATCCAACCAGCAAGTAGATAAAATCTTAGAATTAAGTCCCCAAGGAATAATTTTGGCATCTGGAACTCCGGTTTATTCAGTGAGATTAAACAGTTATGTAAAGCAATTAGAAAGTTTAAATTATAAACTAGAAACCCATGTTCCGGTTCGTAAAGTAACTGATAAACAAATGATTAAACATACCATTGCCTTAGGAGGTTATAACTCCCCCATGGAAGAAATGGTGAATGAAATATTGCGAGATTTAAGGAAATTAGAAAAACTAACCCAAAGTTATCATAATTTAAAACGCCCCAAAGTAATTTATGTTTGTAAAACCAATGTTCTAGAAATTGACCATTTCGAAAGAGACAATATTGAAAATCCTTTTGAACAAAGAAAAGCCCCACCAATTTTAATTTGAAAACATTTAAGAAGTCAAGGAGTTCCAGCAAATGATATTGTCGTTTATGCTGATATTGAAGTTTCTAAGGATGAGCGTTATTCACTGAAAGAGGAATTCAAAAGAAATTTATTCGGTAAAAATGGAGCCAAGGACAATACTTATGAAAGATTTATTGAAAGTGATTTTCAACACATTATTTTTAATCGTTCCTTAGCGGAAGGCTGGGATAATCCTTATGTCTATATCGCTTACATTGATAAAACTATTGGTAGCGAAGTTGCCGTTGAGCAAATAATTGGTCGAGTTTTGCGACAACCTAATTGTCATTATTATGAAAGTGAAGAACTAAATAAAGCTTATTTTCATATTCGAGTCGATGAAGATAAAGTGTTTCGAAAGATTATTGATGATTTAAGAAGTCGTTTAGAAGGAGAAGGATCACCCGTAAAAGTTAGGGAAGAAAAATTAGTTGATAAAATAGATGTTCCGCCAAAATCAGAAAAAACTTGGAGAGTTCCCTATTTAAGTTGAAATACTGAACATATTAAGAACAAGTTGCAAAGCATCGTTGATAGCATTCCTAACGATTGACCTCCGGAGAAAACTATCAATAAAGGAACCAGACAATGAACCGAGTATAAATTAAATGACCAAAACATAATTCAACCAGAAATAAGAAAAGAAGATTTTGCTTACACTAATAAAGTCAGAGCAAGAGTGGTTCTTCAACGAGCGGTGATTGACCAAAACTCAAAAGTATGAAACATTGTGGAAGATTGAGTGAGTAAGTTTGATGCTCTAATTGGTTGAGGCTCCGAAGCCGATCATGAATTAAGAAACTATGCTAACCAATTAGTCAGAACCTATCTTGATGAAATGATTTTAAAAGTTAGACCAAATAAACCTTATGAAATAGGAAGCATTAAAGTGGAAAGAGATGAAACTAAATGTCACAATTTCAAAAATGCTCTTCATTCCAAGTATAGTAATTTAAATGGTTTAGAAATTAAAACCGCTTATGCTTTGGATAGTCTAGGAATTAATTGATGTCGTAATCCTACTTTTTCGGGTTATGGAATTGAACTAATTGACGAAGGCTCTACCGCTACTTTTTATCCTGATTTTTTACTATGACCAAGCAATGATACAACAATTTGTTTAGAGGCAACTGGAGAACATTTAGAGAGAGATAAATTAGAACGGAAATTAGTCCGAATTTATGAACCAGCTGTGGAGATGATTGACCCTGCCCCAAAAAATGTTTATGCGATAGTTATTGTTCAGTGTGGTAATCCATTGAAAGGAGAAGAGATTTATTTTCGAGTATGGTATCGGAAAAGAAAATTTGAAGAGATAAAGAATATTGAGGTTAAAAATATAGGTGAAGCAGTAAGAGTAATGTTGAGCGATTGTTTGTAGTTCATAAACTATAACTATTTTTTTGCTAAAATATATATATAAACATATCTATATAAACATGTTCAAAGAGGTTCCTAATTTAGAGAAGAGTTGTTATCAGTGTCGCAATAAGATAACAGTCAAATACATTTATCCAAAAAAAACTTATTCTAACAAAAACAATTGAGAATGGTGAACGGAAGACAAGAAAAATAAAGATAAGTTTATTTGTGATAACTGTTTACTTAATCTCTACAACAACAAAAAAACAGAATACTTAAAAAGTGTTAAAAATGCTACCAAACGGAACACGATGCGGAATTATATCTGTAAAATTAGAGGCAACTACTAACCAATTTTATTTTTTAACTCTTTATGTGTTTATATAGATATGTTTATAAATAAGAAACAAATCAGTATGAAATTAGAACCCTTTCAGATAGTCAAATTGCACCAAACAGGAATTTCTCACTATAAAATAGGAGTAATCTACCAAAGAAGTGAAAGAACTATTTATCGCTGGAAGAAAGGAGATAAAGGAAACAAAAGGAAATTAGGAAGAAAGACCATAATTAGCGAAAGTATTCTAGTTATATTGCTTTCTTATGTAGAAAAAAACAACACCAGAACTCAGCAAGAGATGTCAGACTATATTTACAAGGAGACTGGAGTAATGATTAGTCAACAAATCATCTCTTATACTTTAAGAAAAAATAAGATTACAAGGAAAAAGATAACTTATCACTACTATGAGAGATCAGATGAGAAAATAAAAGAATTTAAAGAGGAAGTAAAACCTTTGCTAAATTTACCTATTTATGCTCTCGATGAATGTTCTTTTAGATTAGGCGAATCACCAAGATATGCTTATTCTACTAAAGGGCAGAGGGCAGTTTCCCAAAGAATGGGCAAAAGAAGCATTAGTTACACCTTAATTCTTTGTATTCAAAATATAAGTAAAAATGGAGTGTTTGGTTATGAACTAATTGAGGGAGGAGCAAAAAGTAAAGAGTTTCATAGATTTCTTTCTAAATTTGACTGGAAAGATAAAGAAAATTTTCTTTTACTAGACAATGCCCGAGTTCATCGAGCAACTAAAAGTTGTGAGAAGTTAGGTTTGTCCACCATTAGAGATTTGTTAGTGAATAAAAGAATAGAACCTAAGCATCTGCCTCCTTATACTCCGGAATTGAACCCTACTGAATTATGTTTTAACTTCTTACGGCAACAAATAGAAAAGTATAAGCCTAGAACTAAGAAAGATTTAGAAATGATAATTGCTAAAATAATAGATATACTCAATCAGAAAGACATGACCAAGTTTTTTAGGAAATGTTTTGAGACTGACATTAATTTTTTGTAGAGTAATAATATCTTTAACTTCTTTGAGTAGTTTTTTTAAAGATTTTTCCTCATTAGGTAAATGTCAGAAAACTGACTCCAAAACAGGACTACTCTCCCAGGCTCGAAACTCCTCCTCAAACAACAAAATATTTTCCTTTTTTAAAACTTCCTGGTAAGACAGGTAAATTAAGGGCTGAATGAAGGCATGGTCGAGAACTCTTTCACCCATTTTTTTATAAAAAAACTTTACTACCGATAAGGGATTTAATTTTAAGTGTTTAATTTTCTTGGGACGGGGATTAGTTAGTTTTGGCATAATTTCAAGGCAAGTTATATAATAATTTTAAGTTTTTATTTCATTTTCTCAAACAAAGTTTATAAAACTAAATTAAGATAAAACTTAATAAAACATTATATAATATATAAAACTATATTAAAAGACATATGAGGTTATGGCAAAGAAACAATTTAAAAAACAAAAGTTCCGGTCCCTTAAAGGGACAAAATAAACTAATGAGTTCCCTTTCTCTATCCTTACTTTGTAAGAATACAGTATTAACATTCGCTTAGTGAGGATAGTCTTTCCCTTATAGAGGCAATCCCAGCCAAAAGAGGTAAAGAATATTCTATCCAACTTATTAAAGTTGGGAGTATTATATTCAGGTTAGTTCTTTACTAATTACCCTAATTTGAGTATTATAATAAAAAAGTAATTGGTAGCAAGTTATCAGGCTTAAAGATAGCAAAATTAATACTTTTTAATATTATAAACATATGGTAAAACACGAATATATAAACTTAAATAAAAAACCCATTGAAATAGTTCAAGAGTTAAAAGTTGAAAATGAAATTAAAAAATCTCCTTTATCTCCGGCTGCCCGAGGTAAAGTAGTTAATAAAAGTGGCAGTAATTATGTCAGTGATAATAAAGATGATTATGGACCTTGCCGAAACTCGCTCTGTGGTTGTGGTTGTTCCTCTTATACTTGCACTTGTAAAAGTGATGGCATGTGAATTGGAGATAGAAACAATGGATTTATGGCTTATTCGGCTTCTGGCAGAAAAGGAAACGGAAAAGCGAGCGGGCAAGTTAGTTACTCATTATTTAGTAGAAAAGATAGCGAGGGCGAAGGAAAGTTTTTAAGTAATGAAGTTGGTGGTTCAGTTAGAAAAAGTGGTGCTAAAGTTCAAGCGAGATTTGATTTAGCAAATGTCAAATCAGATGGAGTTCAGGCAAGAGTTGGAGTTGGTGTTGATACTGGTGTATCGTGAGAGAATGGCTTTGAGGCTAAGGCAATCGGATTTGGTTTTAGTGTCGATGATGACCAAGTGGGGGTAAGTACACCAGTGGGAGAAATAAAAGTTAATAAAGACAAATTTGATGATTGTATTATTCAGTAAGAGATAAGAAAATAAGGTTTTATGGAACTGTCAACAATTTTGGTGATTTTTCTTTTCCCTCTTACCCTTTTTATTGTTGTTTGAACTTACTATGGCATGTATAAAATACTTACTGCCAAGTGTTCGGTTTGTGGTTTAAAGTTGGAAGGAAATAGGTTATGAGAAGCAATAAAATTTGGTTATACACCTTGAAAAAAGCGATGAAGTTCCAAGCAGGTTTGTATGGTTTGTAAAAAAAAAAAGAGATTAATTCAACAAATTCATAAAAACTTACAAAACTCAATATTAAATACATATGACTAAAAACAACAATTTAATTCCCCTAGTGGAAAACACAAAAAAAGTTGAGGAAGTTAAATATATTGAAAATGAAGTTCCCTCCTGGGAAGAGTTTGAGAAAAATTGACAAGTGGATGACAAGGTGGAAAATAGTTATAAGAGTGAATTTAATGATTGAGATAAATCTGCTAGTTATGGTNCGGGGAATAGCCAAAGTTATTCTGATAACAGTGATGAGGCAAAAAGAGCAAGACACGNAGGAAAGGCTATTGTTANTGGAACTACTAGCATTCTTGCAAAGGCGGCGGGTNCGGCGGGTTATGTTGCTTCTGCCGCAGTTGGAAATGCTGCAAGAATTGTGGGCGAGATAGGTAAAAATTTAACTGATGATGAAGATTGGAANGATGCTTGAAAATACACCAGTGAATTAGGACAAGATATGATGTGAGGAGGAGCGTTAGGAGGTATAACAGATTCAATAGCACCGGCTCTTAAAAATTCTAACAGTGTTTTTGTGAATTTATTAAAAGAATGTAGCGAGANATCAGAAGGGAGAGATGCTTCGATGATAAAATTCCACGAAGCTCATNGAGTTATGGGTAAAGTTTATTGTGACCTTTGTGATGTGTGTAAGTCCTAGATAAATTAAGATGAAGTTAAAAAAAAGGGGACAGAATGTCCCCTCTTGACTTCTAATTTTAATTAGATTTATTTTTTTTCTAGCAGTCATTTTTTTGCTGTTTTTAAAATTTGGTATAGTGGTGGTTCTTGTTATGGTCTCTCCATTATTGTTGAAAAGTAGGCAAAGTTGACAGAGTTTAAAATTAATTGGAGTGGGTTTGTTTGGAGTTTTTTTCTACTTAACTTGTTGTTTATGAATAGAGGGAGGAACAGAATTATTTTTCAAAAGGCATTTAAACAATTTTTTTCTCTCTTTGATAGTGGATTTACTAGGAGCAATAGTGATTTTTTTAGTTTTATATCTTTTTTGTTTAGGTTATTCTGACTCAATATAAGTTAAGATTAATAATTTTAATTTCAAATTTTATTTAATTCCTTAACAAGTTTAAAATTTTCTGGTCTCTGAAAATAATTTTGGATNGCTTTTTGGGTCTCTGTTCCTAAAATTTCTTTCATTCTTTCTCANTCATTACNTTCAACAGCANNTAGAAAAAGAGTTAAAGTAGGATAAAAATTAGTTAGTTTTTTCGCTTTAACCGAACTTAACAAAGGAACTCCGAGGGCAGTTAGTAAGTTAGCGAAAGACTTTTTTTTCGAATTTTCAATGGAGAATAGCATATTATCAACACTCTTTTTCTGAAATCCTTCTAATTTTAATAATTCTNCTTTTTTTGTTTCCAGATGATAAAAATCAAGCGGGGNTTGAAGNAAATTATAATGATAAAGTTTAGCAATATTTTTTTGACTAACTCCTTTAATATCNACNCCCGTTTTGGAAGCGAAATGACTTAAAAAGTTAATCGTTCTTTGGGGACAACTATCATTTTGGCAGACTTGATAAATATTAGTAGAGTTTCATTTTAATTCCGAAGCACAGGAAGGACACTTTGCCGGAGCAACTCAACTACCTTTGGCTAGTTTAATTACTTGAACTAATTGAGGAATAACATCACCAGCTTTTTTAATTACTACTTCATCTCCGATATTCAAATTAGCCTGAAAAATAAATTCATAATTGTGGAGAGTTAATTTGCTAATTAAACTTCCTTGTAAAATTACNGGCTCGATTTCCGCTACATAAGTTATCCGGCCGCTCCGACTGACTTCTACTTGAATATTTTTCACTTGACTAGTTGCCACTTGAGCCGGAAATTTATAAGCAATGGCTCAGCGAGGAAAACGACTAGTTTGCCCCAGTTTGGTATAAAATTCATAATTNTTTACTTTCACTACTACTCCATCACTTTCAAAGTCGAGACTTTCCCGAAATTTTTCCTGTCTTTGAATTAATTGGGCGGCTTTTTCAATATTTTCACAAAGTTGATAATCTGGACTAACGGAAAAACCTAATTTCTCTAATTGTTGCAAACAANTTAACTGGCTATCTNGTTTTTCCGAGCAAAACAACTGATAAGCAAAAAAATGTAAGTTGCGTTTTAAAGGGGAAGGAAAAAGAGTGCGGAGACTGCCCGCAGCAGCATTACGNGGATTGGCTAAAAGGTTATTGTTATTTTTTTTTAATTCTTCATTTAAGTGTCTAAACTCNGCTTTTTTCATANAAACTTCTCCGCGNACTTCGCAGTTGGCTATCAGGGGGAGAAAAAAAGGAATATTTTTAATTAATTGCTGATTAAAAGTAATATCCTCCCCGACTATTCCATCTCCCCGCGTGCTAACTTGAACTAAACGATGATTTTGATAAAGAAGACTAATCGATAGACCATCAATTTTTCATTCTCCAACGTATTCTATTTCCCGGTCAATTTTAAGAATTTTTTTTACTCGCTCATCAAACTTTTTTAAATCGGAATAATTATTCACACTATCCAAACTTAACATGGGAATTTGGCGTACTACGGAACGGAATTTGTTGCTTCCCAAATAACCAGTTTTTTGAGTGGGAGAATNGGNAAAAATAAAATTATATTCAGTTTCTAGTTTCTTTAATTCTTGAAAATGTTTATCGTATACCGCATCTTCTACACTAGGCTGATTAAGAGAATAATATTCATAATTTCATTTTTCTAGTAGTGAAATAAGTTTTTTCATCTTTTCTTTAACTTCGAAAGATAATTCTTTGACTTGGTTCATAAAAAGAGCAAAAGACTATTAATAATAGCAAAGAACGGGAAAGGGGATAAAGCAAACAACTACTATAATTTTTTCTTTTTTTNCATTATTCTTGTTTAGTAAAGGGCAAAACGCTAACAAAAGTTCTTTCCCGNCGGGCTTGATTTTGATAAAATTTTACTATCCCATCGTATTTAGCATGAATGGTATAATCTTTTCCAAAATAAACTCCTGCTCCTCCTTTATATTTAGTTCCTCGTTGCCGAACAATAATGTTCCCGCTCCGAACTTTCTCTCCCCCAAATTTTTTTACTCCTAAACGTTTGGAGTGAGAATCGTGGCTCCGGTTAGTGGAAGCCGAACCGCCTCCTTTTTTGTGGGCAAAAAATTGTAAATCTAACTTGAATACTGGCATATATTAATATTTTTTAAAAATGGGGCAGGCATATATAGATTTTAAGCAAGTAAGGAAAAAATTTTAAAAAGGTTTTTTAAGTATTCCCTAGTATATTCCTTTATAAACTAGTATTATTCACATTATTATTAAAAGAATTAAAAAGGCAAAAGAGATATATAGACCAAACTTTTTCTTTCAAACAAAAAAGGCAATTAAAGAAGCGAATAAAACTATGATAAAAAAAATACATAAAGTAAAGAAGCGAACTATTCATTGATATCCTTGCATAGCAAACTACATTATCCGACATGACTCTTTTGGCGGAACTTCAATATTGGCTTTTATTTTGTAATAATTTTCCCAAGAATAATTTGTGCTATTGTAGCAGTTATTTGCTTTACATTCTGTCATATGTTTTTTTAATATTTTATATTATATAATATATTTTAGTATTTTTGTAAAAAAGATAGTTAATCATAAATTAAAACTTTATTATATGTTTTCTGCNAAATACGACTTTCACTTAACCGAACAAGACAAAAAAACGAACTACTGAAAAAAAGTAGTTAAACACATTCCAAATAATTTTTCTAGCACTCTCCTGCTCCCCCCGCCCAATATTACCGGCAAACTCCATTTGGGTCATGCCCTAGATTCCATTACCCAAGATTTTTTGGTGAGATTTGCTTATCTCAANCAACAACCAATTTATTGGATTGCCGGAATAGACCATGCGGGAATTTCNGCCCANAGCAAAATTGAAAGTTTAAATATTAGTGAATTAGATACTNCCCAAAAAAAAAGAGAATATACTTTCCAAGTTTGATATCCCCAAACTCGCCAAAATTTTTATCAGCAGTGAAACCAACTGGGCTTATTAATTGATTACGAAAAANCCAGTTTTACTCTCGANCCGGTTATNCAACAACAAGTTAAAAAAGCTTTTCTTCAACTCTATCAAACTGGATTAATTTATCGCGGAACNAGATTAGTTAATTGAGACCCCTNCTTAAAAAGTGTTATTTCGGACATTGAAGTAGAACATAAGNCGAGGAAAAGNAAATTGTATTATTTAAAATATCCTCTCTTGAATAACAATGATTTTTTATTAGTAGCCACCAGCCGTCCGGAAACTATTTTTGCGGATGTGGCTTTATTTGTCAATCCCCAAGACCNGCGTTATCGGAAATATCTTGGCTGGTCAGTTAAGCATCCTTGAACCGGTAAGACTTTGCCTATTTTGGGAGATGAAAGTATTAAAATAGACTTTGGCACGGGGGTTTTAAAATGCACCCCCGGACATGATTTTACAGATTATGAGTTAGGACAAAAGCATCACTTNCCTCTCGTTAGTTGCTCTGATGAAAAAGGAATTTTAAACCAGTTAGCCGGTCAGTGGCAANGGCAGAAAATTAACGAGATTCGAGAAAAATTATTAATCGAGTTAAAAGAAAAAAGGATTTTAATAAAAAGTGAGGATTATGAAACCAACTTGGCTTATTCAGCCCGTTCCGGAGCAGTGGTTGAGCCATTGCTTTCNCCNCAATGATTTCTTGATTTACCTACTTTAATTAGTCGAATAGAAAAAAAGCAACCTAATTTTCTCCACTCAATAGACTTGGTTCCTTCNAAATTCCAAGAAGTTTTAGCAAACTGAAAAGAGCAAGCCCGACCCTGATGTATTTCCCGTCAATTATGATGGGGACATCCAATTCCAGCCTGGTATCATAAAAAAACGAGAGAAATTTTGGTTAGTGAGAAGAACCCTAATAATTGTTTCTGTGTTGAATTTCAGAAAAAANATAAGNATACTATACTAGACCACGACTGCTCTCTTTACGATTGAGAGCCAGAACAAGATGTTTTAGATACTTGATTTTCGAGTGGATTATGACCACTGGTTNCTTTAGCCCAAACCGAAGAAAAATTNCCNTCCTTTCCAGTTAACTGCTATCCAATAACTACTTTAATTACCGGTTATGATATTCTTTTTTTTTGAGTATTAAAAATGATACTCTTAGGAACTTATTTTACCGGTCAAGTGCCTTTTCAACAAATATTATTCCATGGTCTAATTCGGGACGAACAGGGAAGAAAAATGTCTAAATCACTCGGTAATGGAGTAGAGCCGGAGGAAGTTATTCAAAAGTATGGTTGTGATAGTCTACGCCTTTTTTTGTTAGAAAATAATATTTGAGGTTCCGATTTAGTTTACCAAGAAAAAAAAGTAATTGGAAGTTGGCGAACTTGTCAAAAAATTTGGAGTATTGCTAATCTAATAACTAATAAAATCCCTCCGAATGAATTAAGAAAAATTAAAAAAGAGGAACTAGAAAAAGAGATTTAATTAAGATGTTTTTAGTATGAAACAAACTAACAATTTTAAAAAAAAAAAAATCAAGAACTGCATGCGATATTTACTTTACCAATAATTAATGTCAATATAAGTTAATTTTTTAGTTCCCTATTTTGAGGAAAAAGAAATAAAAAATATTGGTAATTATATAGAATTTTACACCAACTATTTATCCTCTCCCTTTTTCTCTTTTTCATTTTTAGGTGGAGGAGTTTTTAATAATTGCTCTACCATTTTATCAAAGTCTTTTTTTCTGACTTTTCTTACTCTCTCTAACTTTTTTGCCATGGTGATATAAGTTAATTTTAATCTTTTATATCTAAGATTTTTGTAAAATCTTATTAAGGAGTAATATGGTAAGCAGAGAGCATAGACTAACTCGTTTAGTCCTAAAAAAATTAGGCATCGACTGAGAAAAAAAGACTTACAACGAATTTCATTTAATCGAATATGGGGAAGACAAAAGACCTAATATATCAAAACTGTTGAAAATCTGTGGTGGTAAACCGAGCAACTGCTCTCTAGAAGATTACGAAACTCGTAGTTCAGGAAGTGGACAACCTGAAATGATAATTGAAATAAAAAAGAAAGGAGTAGTTTTAATAGTAGAATGTAAATCAGACAAAGATAAACATAGAACCGCCAAACTTAATAAACCTGCTTCTCATAATTTAGATGGAGTTTTATATTATGCTAAATATTTTAAAGAAAGTTTTACAGTTCTTTTTCTAGCCATAACAGGAGATGCTGAAAAAGAGGAAGAGTGATTAATCTCTTTTGGGATTTGAAAACAAGGATTAAAAGACCATCAACAAGTTATCAATAAAATTATCGCTGAAAATACACTTTTACCTTGGCAGTCTTATTTGGAAAGGTTGACAGAAGAAAAGGTTGATTTACGCTCAATAACTAAAGATTTACACAATCGCCTAAGAGTTATCAAATTTGGTAATAAAGCTAAACCTCTTTTTATCGGTGCCTGTTTATTGGCTTTGCGAGATGATGACTTTTACAAAAAGGTTACTGAGGCTAATTTTGACAAAGAAGAAGATATCCCTAATCTTCTAAAAAACGCTCTTAACTCAAAAAAATCTCTTGGATTAAAAGAATATGACCGCTTGAAGAAAAAATTACAAGAACTAATCAACAGCAATTCTCATTTATTGATTAAGCAAAAGAAAAAAGAGCATCGACTTAGTTCTATTTTAAAAAAAATCCAAGAAGAGGTTTACCCTTTACTAAAAACTTCTAGCACTGACATAATTAGCGAGTTTTATTATGAATTTTTAAGATATTCGCCTGGTGATGGAAAGGGATTAGGAATTGTTTTAACTCCCTCTCATATCGCAGAGTTATTTTGTGATTTAGTAAATTTAGGACCAGATGACAAAATCCTTGATATTTGTTGCGGAACAGGAACTTTTCTAGTAATGGCACTAAATAAAGTGTTTAAAAAGGAAGAGATTAAGGATAACCTTTATGGAGTGGAATCCGATGATGAAATTTATCACTTGCTTTGGATAAACATGATTTTACATGGAGATGGAAGTTCGCATATTTTCCAAACAAGTTGCTTTGATGAAAACAAAAAGGTCGAGGGACAGACAACGATAGAGCCAATTTTGGAAAAAGTAGGTTTTACAGTTGGTTTTCTTAATCCTCCTTATAGCCAACCAGATTATAATGAAGCTAAGTTTATTCTTCATTTATTAAAGTTTATTGAGAAAGGTCGAAAAGCTATTGTGATTACTCATATGAAAGTGGCTCGAGGCACAAAGCCTCTAGAAAAAGAAAGAAAAGAATTATTAGAAAATCATACTCTGAAAGCAGTGATGACCATGCCCGGCGATTTATTTTATGGCACTCAAAGTCAGCCTCCCACTGTTATTATGGTTTGAGTAGCCAAGCAACCTCATCAAGGTAAAACCTGACTAGCCAGTTGGAAAGATGATGGTTATGAAATTAAAGACAACAAAAGAGAAGAAAGAGAAAAAGGAAGTTGAGAAAAAACTAAAAAGCAATGACTAGAAAACTATAAGCAAGAAAAAGAGGAAGAATATATTTCTACCTCTCAATTATTTACTCCTGAACAAAGCGAAAAGAGTTGGTTGTCGGAGTTTTATTTGCCAGTTAACTTTTCCAAAGTAAAGGAAGAGCAATTTATAGAAAGTGTTCGTGATTATCTAGGGTATATAATGGCAATTAGTAAAGGGATTGATAATCTACCAACTTCTTTTGAAGAGTTAGAAAATAATCATCCCACAGATTTTTCTCTTAATATTGAAAAATGAAAAGAATTTAAATTAGTTAGCAATACAATCAAGATGAAGAAAATAGCACTGGTAAAAAAGGTTTATTTCATGCTGAACCTGCTCCCAAAGAAGACAATTTTAGAACCAAAAGTGCCAAACCTTATTTTCAAGACTTAAAATTAACCATACCTTTAATTTCCAACAGTGGGAAAAATAATGGTTGTGTTGGTTTTGTAGAAAAAATAATTTTAGAAATACCTGCCAAGGGCGGTTGTATTACTTTGGGTGGTTTTGGGACTTTCTTTTATCAACCTATTGATTTCTATCGGACTTATGCTCAAGATGGAAATGTTTGAGTATTAAGAGCCGAATGACTAAATGAAAAAAGAGGATTATTTTTAGCTTCCTTATTGACCAATGCTTATGCAGAAAAATTTCATTATGGTTATCGGACCAATGAAAAAGTTATTAGCGATTTAAGAGTAAAGTTGCCAGTTAAAGAAAACTGAGAAATCGATTGAGAATTGATGGAAAAATACATTGAGTATATTGTCAATCGTCTCTCTCTCTCTCTCTCTCTCTCTCTCTGGAAATCAAGTTTTTACAAAAATTAAGAAAATAATTTCAAATGAGGAAAAGATAATAGAAAATCAAAAAGAAGTAATTAAAACCTCTAATTGGAAATCAACTGACTATAACTCAAACTTTTGCCTACACTTGCTAAAAGCACTAAATCAAATCTCTCCTCAGTCTTATATTTTCTCGTGTTAAATCTCAAAACAAACTCATCAATATATTTCTGGGAGTGTTTTCGGCTTATTTTGACATAAGTTCTAATTGTTCCTTTTCTCCCTTGTGAATGTGGCACTTTTTTGTCTTTGTGCCTATTTCTGTTTTTGCCCCCAATAAAAGTCTCATCAACTTCAACACTATTTTCTAACATAANCTTAAATCGTGGGAGGTCAAAAATATCTCTTAAACGATGTAAGACAAATCAAGCCGTTTTTTGAGTAGTTTTAATCTCTTTTGCTAACTGACAAGAGGAGAAGCCCCTTTTATAATTTGAAAGGATATACAAAGCAAGAAATCATTTTTGTAAAGATAGATTGGAGTTTCTAAATATGGTGCCAGTTTTGACAGTGAAATATTTGCCAGTATTCTTACATTTATATCGGTTGTTTTTACATTTATAGACTTTTGATTTAGGGTCAAAGGGAGAGATGACTTTGCCTTTTCATCTCTTTTCCTCAAAATAGTTTATACAATCTTGCTCGGAGAGGTTGGATTTTAGGAAGTCAAAAAGGCTTTCAAGGTTTAGAGGCATATATAATATACTTTATATACTTTGTATATAAAAGGTTAAAATTTATGAACCCCTTATTTTTGTTTTGGTGTAAAATTCTATATAATTACCAAAATATTAAACTAAAATTTAAACAGCCGAAATTACTTTTTATAGTGTAATTTNTNATTACTTATTCNTCNAACAACAATTAATTTTTCTTTAATTCCNCCAAATCTAAATTCAAGTTAACAGGGTCAATAAAAGGCGAACATTCTAGTTCGGAACTGGTAGTAATATATAAACCAATTTTAGGTCGAGTGATAGCAGTGAAAAATAAGTTTTTTTCTTCTCGCTCTTCTCAATCGTTTTTAAATTTTTCTTTCTTTGGCAAAACCTTTTTATCACAAAAAATAAGAAAAATATAGTCCGCTTCTAACCCTTTCATGCCATGAATAGTAGAAAGAATAATNCTGGGGTGATTTTTTATTTCCTCCAACCGAGTAATAAACTCGTTAACTTGGTTCTGGGTTAAAGGGGAATTGGTCGGAGAATTTTCATCGATTTTCTCCACTATTTCGGCTAATTGAAAAATACTATTTTCAGGAATGCGACAACTGGCTAAAAAACTAGCCAAAGAAAAAAACTCTGCTTTCGGAGGGTCTTGGGCTTCTAGTTCAAAACTTTTTAGTAATCATTGAAAATGTTTTCCGTTTTTTTGGTCCGAAATTGGNATTTTTGGTTTTTTGACCGGCAAACTTCTTAAATTATACCGGATTTGCCGAATAATACTATCAATTATCCTNCCGCTGATATTGGTGGTAACACACCTTTCGTTCAGTCATTTTTGAAGTAAATCACCAATCCAGCCTTGCCGATAAAGAATGGCTTTGGAACTGTTTTTATCTAATTGGTTGATAAGCGGTAAAATAATCTTGAGATGTTGGTGGAGTTTTTTGGATCGAATTTTATACTGAACCAAGTTGGCTCTTTTTAAATTAGGGTCATTCGTTAATTCTTGTTCAATTGCTTCTATTTCTGACGAACTTAATTGATAATCGGATTCCTGTCCAACTATAATTATTTGCGGCTTCTGTCCGGTTTTGGGTTTAGTGGTCTGAATGGAAGCCCGATAAGTCATAAATTTCTGAATAAAATGGTTCGCAAATTCGGCTATTTCAGGAGTTAAACGAAAACTGGTCGCAATAATACTATTAGTTTGGTGAGGAAATTGTTCTTCTAATAACTTAAAAATGTCGGTCTGNGCACCAGCAAAGCCATAAATATTTTGTTTCGGGTCGCCCACAAAAGTGAAATTAGTGTTTTTGCTTCCAAGTGCTTGAGTAATTAAGTGAAAAGTTTCTACTTTTAAGTCCTGACACTCATCTACTAAAATATAATCAAATTCGGGTCAGATTTTTTGCTCGGGTTGATTAATGAGATTATTGACATTGGTAATTAAATCCTCAAACTCTAATCAGACATTTTTAGTTTTATCTTGCTGGCAACTGGCTTTTAATTTAGTCAATAATTCGGATTCAACCGGTAGCAAATCTGAAACTCGGGCTAAAAAGTTGGAATAATCAATTTCATAATGATAATAAGGAGTGTCTACCTTAGTTAAAACCACTGTTTCGGGTTCCGATTGGGTAAAAATTCTTCATAACTCTTTTTGACTAATTTCGGTTCAATATTTATCTTCCAAGTGTCGAAAAAGGTAATTAAAAAGTTTTTTCTTCTGGGATTTGATGACTCCCAAAGATTTTCAAGCAAATTTTTGATTTTGTTGGTCGTGGGAAATTAATCCCTGCTTTTTTTCAACTCGTTGAGTAGCCACTAGCACATGGATTTTTCTGACTTCTTGAAATTGTTGCTTAATAACCAAATCGTTAATTCCACTGGCGAGCGAATGAATGGTACAAACTAGCACTAATGGTTGCTTGTTTTCTAAATAGGTCGGACACTCATTTAAAGTGCAAATATGTTGATGAGTTAACTGGGGCAAAATATCTCGGAAGCGACGATAAACTTTCAACTCTTGTAATCTCAATTTCGTTCTTATTTCGGTAGCAATATTTCGTCCGTAGGCTAGAACTAAAATTAATTTTCTTGACTGCTGNCTGGTCGCTTGATTTTCAGTTTCTATTTTAGTAAGATGGTNATAGATAAAAAGAACTCGCTGTTTTAAGACTTCGGTTTTGCCGGTNCCCGGGTCAGCGTTAATCACTAAAATTTTTTTCTCCAAAGGGNATTCAGCACATTTTTTCTGCTCTTTAGTTAACTTAATTTCATCCATGATATATTATTTTTATCAAAAAAAGAGAAGTAATTTTTCTACTAATTTGCTTCATTTTCCAAATATTAAAGAGCAGTAATTAGATAAATTTTAGATTGTGTTTCAAACTTCTAATGGCTGTAAAATTTAATATCGGTAATTTCTTTTTTTTTATTTTTTAAAAGGTTTTTGGTGCGGCTCTCGGGATTGGTCAAGAAATCAGCCAAATCTTTTTTATTATATCAACAAACATCCTCCTGGGCTAATAAGTAAATTTCCGGCTTTTCAACTTTTTGATTAACTAAACTAATTTGCTGTAAAGGATTTTCCACCGGAGCTCGATGTTTCTTTTGTTTTTGCTCCTGGCATTTTGAACAACCATTCCTTTCGGCTTTTAATTCGTTCAAAATTGGACATTTAGTGCGATTACCAAAAGATTCATGGCGAATTTTTTCACCTTGTTCTTTTTTCTTAGTCAATTCATTAACTAATTTTTGAATTTCCTTGGTTACTTCAGGCTTGGTTTTCTTTAAATTTTCTAATTTTTCCTTTAATTCGGCTGCTTTTTCTTTCGATTGTTGAATTTGTTTATCGTATTTATGGCAACTTTTGCAGGTCTCATGCTTAGACATTACTTTTTGAGTTTTCTTTTCATGGTCAGAGCAATATTTTTGACAATCTTTACATTTTTTACTCTTTTCCTTAAAATTGTCTATCTTTTCTTGTTGTTTTTTAATTTCAGCCAGTAATTTTTGGTAATTTTCCCCTTTCTGTTTTAAATCTTTGGTTAGGTTATCAATTGCCGCTTTGCTAATATTTGGGTCAACCGGCGAATTTTCAATTTTTCTTTTCATCTCCTTCGTACTTATTCCGGTAATTATAACTTCTTTAAGAACTTTTTCCTTAGTCTCCAGTGGCAAAGTAGACTTCAATATTCTCTCTTCCATTATTTCTTTTTCCTGCTGCCACCCACTTTCTACTTTTTCCCGACCTTTTTCTAATTTTTCCAATTCTAGTCAGTGTTTTTGACAATAATCAGTTTTTTTTAATTTGCTATCAGAACTAATTCAGGTTTTAGTGGTCAAAAATGGTCTTTTTTCGCAATTATTATCCTTTCTGATTAAAAGCAGGAAGAGATTTTCTTTGTTTTCTTTTTCTTTAATTACTAATAAATCTACTACTTTTTCACACTTTATTTGTTTTCTCTCTCGCTTTTCAAATAATTTAGGATTTTGGCAATCATCACAACCTTTAATTTCATTTCGTATTTTTCTAAATTTGGTACAACTGGAATAAGCCTTAACCCCTTGGCTTTTATCACAACAATTAGCAGTCTTGTGTTTTTTTAACTGAACTTTATGTTCTGAACAATACTTTGGATTTCCCTCCTCATCTTTTTCTCTCACTTGACGATAAAACGGAACTTTTAAGTTTTTCACCACTCCGTCTTTACTTTTTCTTTTAACAATAAGTTCTATCTCCTCGCTACCCTGAATTAAAGCACTTTTAGCAATTTCATCACCACTGCCAGTCCATTTTTCTTGACAATTATTACATTCCTTGATTTGTTTTTGTAACTCGCGTCGTTGTGAACAACCGATACCGCAAGCATGAGCAACCGCTTTATGCTCAGTTAATTGGGATTGATGCGGAGAACACTTTTCGATNGTCTTTTGGTAAAGATTAATTAATTTCTTTCCTGATTTACTAATATTGCTCAACTTCTCAGTTCCTCAAAGTTTAATTTTCCCTCGGCGAGTAATGATAAGTAGAGATTTTTGAGTAAATTCTTCCGGAACTGGTAAAACGGCAGTAAAGAATTCCTGGGCTTGTAAAGCCGGTTTTAACTCCCCTTTTCTCATTTTCATGAAATATTCTTCATCTAAATTAGTGGTTTTATTAAGAGCCGCGAATTTGTAGAAGTTTAAACGATATAGTTTACCATAACTAGAGAAACACCATAAATCATCTCGCCTATCGAGTTTAATAATAGACCAGTTATCTCCCCGGGTTTTTAATTCTTTGCCCTGACTGGGAATATTAGTTGGTTCCAAGGCTGCCAGATTATGAACGGTTAAATAATTATTGAACTTGTTTTCCTTTTTGTTTTTCAAACGACTCAGTAAAATAATCCTTTTTTCGTGTGGAATTAATTGTCTTTCGGCAATGAGATGAAGTTGAGAGGTAACGATAGTTCTCCGGTGGTCGTGAGCATATTCTTTTTTTAANTCAACTAATTCGCTAATTAACTGCTGTTTTCTTTGTTCTTGATGGACGATTAATAATTGCTGTTGAAGAATCTTTTCTTTCAAAACATCGATATCACTTTGCAATTTTTGCTGTCTTTCCGGNGTAAACTGGCGAAAACTAGAGGGAGTATCTAAAATACGATTAACAACNTTCTGCTCTGGGTTCAAATAATCTTCTAGTAAATCAGGCATTTCAGACGACACATCTCTTTCCATGTTCAAGTTAATTATTTTTTCCTTTATTTCTTTTATTTCACTCTCCTTGTTGTGATAATTTTTTTCGTCTTGGTACACATCAATTTGTCTCGCCAAAACAACTAACTCCCGGTATTTTTCTTTCCTTACTGCTTTATTATCTTGATAACTTTTACTTTGCAGTTCGCCCAATACCTTTTGGGCTTGGATAATAAGGTCAACTAAAAATAGATCTATCGTCAAATCTTTTAACTCTTTTATTTCCTCTCGGAAACGATCTATTAATTGTTTTTGACTTTCTTCTTCGGAAGAACTATTGTGAACTATTTCGGCAATNCCTTGATAATTTTTAATAATAAAATGCCGTGATTTTAAATTAACTAATTCTNTTTGAGTTTTGTAATAAATAAATTGGGCTTTTTTTNGAATATTTTCTAATTTTCTAACAATAAACCCTTCGATAATTTCTTTTAAAGAAAACACCTGAGGTTGGTCACCAATCAAGGACCGCATTTGAAAAGAGAAAGTGCTTTGAAGTTTGGTTTTTTTATATAATTGATTCAAAATAACTTCACCATCATAATCCGGATCAAAATAACAATGAATATTGACTGGTTCTT
>QKYT01000198.1:119963-145792 GCA_003550305.1 Glomus cerebriforme
TAAATCTCTTGAGGATAATAATTTAACGCCCCAACAAAAGGAAATTAAAGAATTTTTGGAAAAAAATAAACTCGATTCACTTAATCAAAAAGAAGTAGAGGGAATGATTGACTCGAAAAACCAAGGAAGAAACAAAAATGAAGGGAGCGGACTAGCCATAATTATTGTCGTAGGAATAATGGCTTTAATCGTTGGAATAGGGGCTGGAATTATTTTTCAGAAAAGAAAAAATGCTAATTCTAGCAGTCGAAACTAACTAATAAAATAAAAGNGGAAATTATTTTGAGGNGTATGGTTTTACCAAAAAACTACTTTTTTGAAACATAAGGGTTATCTTTAATATAAAATCTTCATAAGCGGTCTTTATCTTTTCCGGCATAGTCAATATTAACTCTTTTGGTAGCAACAATTTTAGTGGGAGNAATAGCCGGTTGGTTCTCTAAATAAATTAAGTCGCTAGTAGTTAAATCAGCATGATTAAGACTAATATCAATCCGTAAGGCTCGGCATAATTTNCCCGGACCATTAGTAGAATAGTAAAGTTTTTTCTTGGGGTTGTGTTGTGAAAGGACTGGAATGGTATGGTGGTCTAGCGGTTCGGCGGCTCGAATTAATACTCCTTGCGGGCTGCCGACTACCGAAGCAGCAATATTAAAACAGTAATATCTACTATAAATAAGGTAAANATAAGCACAACCGCCCCGGTTTGATAAAGCCGCCGCTTTTCAGCGAGACCGGTTTTCCGGATGAGCATGGCAAGCNCGGTCAATTTTTCCGTCATAGGCTTCAGTTTCCACAATTTTAACTTTAATAATTTGTCCGTTAATATTTCGAACTAGAATTTTACCCAGTAATTTTTGAGCCAANTCAACCGTATTAACAGTAAAAAATTGAGGGTNNGTAAGGCGTGGGTAAGAATTATTATCGGTCATTCTACTTTTAATATTTTTTTTAATTTAACAATAATAATTTTACATTAAATAATTATCCCCTGGCTTAAAAAGAGAAATGATTTTTTATTAATTTTATTCTTAATTTTTTGATTTTTAAAGGAAGTTTTTTTGGTCTAAAAAGAAAGAGGAGAAATCAATATTAAATCTTTTTTAACGACTTTTTGAAAAGCCGGTCGCATATTTTTTCAGTTTACCAGTTCTACGAAAAATGGCAGGTTAGATTGATTAAATTCATCCTTGATTTTAAAAACTAAATTGTCCGGAATATCCTCATAATAGCAAATATCTAAATCTGAAAGAGACCGAGCATTTCCTTTCACCCGCGAACCATAAGCGTAAAAATAATAGGGATAACGAGAAAGAATATTCTGAATAATTTGGCGATGTCTTTCTTTAAGTTGTAGCATATATTAGAGTTTTTCTAAATTTTTAATTAATAAATCCAAATCTTTCAGAAATTTTGGTAAAATCGGATAAACTGTTTCTAAAATATTCTGCTCATATTCATGGGTGGTAATATTTCTCTTGTCAACATAGTCAAATCAAACTTCCGCATTAGAAATTAAGCCATCCAGAGCCGCCACTCGAAACACTTCTTTAGGAGTGTGGTAGTCAACTCCCCGCAAACTAATTATTTTTTTACAAGTTTTTCAAGCCAATTCATAACAGACTTCAAAAGCCTGAACGGCTCCGGCTATTTCAAACTTGTTTTCGGCTACTTGTAAGGCTTCGGCTAAAAAATTTCGGGTGGTTATTAAAGGTTCAATATCTAATTTACCGCTCAAAATATATTTTGGCATAATGCGTTTATTTCAAAGTAATTTTAAGCAAATTATCTCAATCGCTTTCTGATTTTCCAATGTCCTCCTCGGTAATAAACAAAAAAGTTCATTTTTCAACCTTGATTATAGAGTTTAATTCTTCTATTCACCTACTGGCCACTTCCGATTTTCTTTTTACAATCTCATTATCTCTATCTTCTTCGGATTTTGTTTCTACTAAATAACATAGTCCTTCATTATCAATAACAATAAAGTCTGGATAATAGCGGCGATAGCCGTTATATCAATAATTAAGCCAAATATTATCCGGTTGTAATAACCGAATTCATTTTTTAATTTTCTTACTTTTGTCAATTAAAACCGCAAATTTCCGTTCAACACTACTATCAAAATTATCATAAGTATATAAACTTTTCTGAAACTGGTATCTAACTTGCTTGGTTTGTTCGATAAATTTCTCATTATAGTCTGAACTAACCTGTTTAAATGTTCCATGATTATCCGCAAATACTTTCGAATATGCTTGATAACCCTCTTTTTCCCAAATTGATTTTTCGGTATCTTTATCTAACTTTGTTTTGGCGAATTCCTGGATTATTTTATTTATTTGGTAGGCTACCAGTCGTAAGTTAGAGGCCACTATCTCTAAATTATTTTCTTTTACTACTAAACTGGCGATTTGTTGAGCCGCTTCTAATTCTGATAGAGTTGATTGAACGCAAAAATTTCCATAAATACCTTGAGTCAATTTATTTCTAATCTCATTTAATTCTCCTTTCTGCTGGCTAGCCGTAATTTCTTCTTCTATTTCTTGGGTTTCTATTTTGGTTTCGCTGGCGGTAAACTCGTGGCGTTGGAAAAGATTTTCAATATTGTTCCAAGAAGAAAATTTTTGGTGAAGTTGGTAAAATAATTTTTGGCTTTTTTCCTCGGCTAGCAAATGTTTTAAAGAAAAGTTTTTGGGTGGTTTAAATTTAAATTGAGGTTTTAAAAGTTGGAGAGTAAAATTTTTTTCTCGGATTTGGCTGATAAATATTGGTTTGGGTTTTTCTTCTGATTGGGGGTCAAAAACTTCTATTTCCACCGAGTCAGTGCCAAATAATTTTTTAGTTAAGGCTTCTCGCTGTTTCAATAATTCTTGAAAACGGTCATGGGTAATAATTTCTAATCGGTTAAGTTCACGAAAATTTTCTTCTACTCATTTACCAAAAGGCAATCTTAAACCCCGACCAATAATTTGTTCGGTAAACATTTGGGAAGCAAAGGCTCGTAAGGGAACAATAACATAAACATTTTTCACATCTCAACCCTCTTTTAGCATTCCCACGGCGATAATGATTTTTTTCAGATTATTAAAGTCATCAATAGTTTGTAGTTCTTGAGCGAGGGTTTCGCTAATATTACTACTGTCTATTCGGATTATTTTTTCGGTCAAATTATATTCCGCTTTTAATAAATTTTCGGTTTCTTCGGCATGGTGAATATCCTCGGCTATTATTAACATTAGAGCCTTACGAGGTTTGAGTTTATAAATTTTGGTGTAAAAGTCAAGTTGTTCTTGTTTACTGTTTAAGCGAAGCAGAGCATCTTCCAGTTTGGTTTTTTCGTTGTCATAACTGTCTTTTCTCCCTACAATTACCGGTTTTTTAATTAATTGGTCTTTTAAAGCATAAGCCAAAGGATAACGGAAAATTATTTCTTTGGTTGGAGTTTCTTTATGAGGTGTGCCAGTTAAGCCAATTAAAACTTGGGGTTTCAGTTCTCGAATGGCTTGGGAAAACTTTTCTCCATAGTATAAATGGTGTTCGTCAGCCAAAATTACCAAATCCTCTAATTTACTCAAATGGTCGCGTAAAGATTGACCCAATAGTTCGTCATAATTACTAGTTTTGCGAAGTGTTTTGCCGCGGGCTTGGATTAAGGATTGAACGGTAAAAATGAATAATTTAACTTGATTTTGGTCAGTAGTTTTGGCAGTGTGAAAATTTTTGATATCGATAATATGGGGCGGCTTAATGGTTAATTTATCGACCAGGGAATTAGGTTTGTTGGGTGAAAAATTATTNATGGTCTTTTCTCGGATTATCTTTCCTGGAGCCACGATTAGAAAATTAGTTATCTTTTCGCTTTCGGCTAAATAGTTTAAAATCGCCGCCATGATATAAGTTTTTCCCACTCCGGTGGCTACCGCGAGAATAAATTCAGACAATTCTGAATTCTGGTTTTTGGATTGGTAATAATGATTTAAAAAGCCTTGAACGGCTTGCCGATTTGGTTCGCGAAGTTCTAGTTTTTTAGAAATGTTGCCGAGGATAGTTTGGTTAAGCATTATTAAGACTTTTTTTTACTTTTACAAAAGAAATTAATCTTTTTAATTCTTTAAGTTTTTCTTCCGATAGGCTATCCAAAATTGTTTTCGCATTGCTGATTAGGTTATATTCCTTACAACATTGACGCACATCGTTACATTCCAATTCTATTTCGAGAAAATCTTCTGTATAAGAAGGTAGTCAACTAATTCTAAACTCGCTGCTTTCCTTGCTATGAATAATGCCGTTAGTTTCTTCACTAGTTTCTTTTTCTCCATATTTTTCCCAAAAAATTTTTTGCCTGCTAGATCAATTTTCTTTTCCTTTCTCATCTATTTTCCTGTCTTTATCTAACAAAAACCAATATTTTAAATCCATTTTTTTAGCAAGTTCATCAAAAAAAACATAGTGAAATTTATTGAAAATAGGTATAATTTCAATATCGTTTAACTCTTTTTCGAGTACTTCTCTTAATATGCTGTTAAAAAGAATATATTCTGTCATACCTTCTACAAAAAGAACGTTCTTACTAAAAAATATTTTCAGAGTATATTCATTCAAAAGTCTTTTTCACTTACTTTGGTAAAACTGAAGTTCTTCAACTTTTTCGTTCGGCCGAGCAAATTCCTTATATTCTTCTACAATTTTGTCCTTAACTTTGTCTTTGTCAACGAATTTCCAAAAATTTAGAAGCGAGAGTAATTTTTCTTCCTCGCTCTTTTTCATGACAACCAAGTTTAATTTATCATGATGAATAAAATGAGATAAAAAGAGCGGTGAATGAGTTGTCATAATAGTCGTAATATTATTGTCAGCGAGTTCTTTCACTAAGTTAACTGCGTTAACAATTAAAGAAGGATGAAGAAATAACTCTGGTTCTTCAATTAAGAGTATAGGAACATACATTTCTATTTCTGAGTAGCGAAAAGGAGCCGTTTTGTCTATTTCTATATTCTTACTCTTGAATTTTTCTAAAATCTGATTTATTAAACTTTTTAAACTGTTAAATTTCAAAAGACCTGATCCTGTTTCAAGCCATGGATAAGTAATTCCCATTCCGGAATTGTATCCCCGAACGCCATAATCAACATCCAAAACAAAGTTTCTTTCTTCATCTTCATATCTAAGTATCAAGGGTTCAGATTTTTTGGTTTCCTCAACTTCCTTCATTACTACGCTTTTTAGTATTTCAGTATCCTTCTCTAAATTATCTTCTGTATAATACACTACACAACTACGCTTTTTTATATTTTCAAACTCAATTCCTTTATCAATAATTTTCTTTTCTTCTTTGGTAAGGAAAGGAAAACTAGATTTTAAATCAAAATAGTATAATTCATAAGAACATTTTAATTTCCCTTTTTCCTCTTTTGAGGAATACTTGCTGTTCGGACCGTAAACAGAAAAATTATCTTTAAAATTTTTAAAAAATATAGGTAAAGTTTTGGGACCGCTGCTACTTTTGTATTCTTCATTAAGTTTGTCCCATTCTTCATTTTGGTTAAAAATGTAATCGAGCAGTCTTGTTTTACCAGTATTATTTTCTCCAACAATTATGTTTATTCCATTTCTTATCAACCNAAGTCTAAAATCATCCAAATTAAGAAGTTGTTTTATTTTTAAGTTAATTTCTTCATTTTTACTTATTCCCATAATATACTAAATATTAACTGCATTAAATCCTGGCATAATGTCTTAAAATATTATTCGGTATTCTACCAATTTTAACATTATTATAATTTTTGCTTTCCAAGTCCGGATCCACCGCTAACGCCGCAATTTCTAAAAACTCATTTTCTCCTTTTGAGTTCAGTAAAAAATTAAGCAATCCATCAGTTAACATTCCCTCCACCACTGCTAATAAAACATCTCCCTTTTTCCCGCAAAAATATTCATTTTCCGGCTGATAATCATACTCTAACTGGGTTGCTACCAACTTCGCCAATTTTCCATTTAAAACATTTTCGGCTAAACAAATTATCCCGGAACGAGTATCAAACATAGATTTTTCCACGGAAAAATAAGTAAATCCGCCTCCGCTGGTTCAATTAACTTCCTCACTAATCCCGCCTTTATCCTCACCACTAACAACTTTTTTTAGTCTGGGAACCGCAAAAGTATTAACTGTATCCTCATTTTTTTCTATCATAATTCATTTTCGCTTTAATTTTTGAGCCACGGCTGCCGTGGTGCTAGAACCAGCAAAATAATCTAATACAATATCACCCTCATTGGTGGAAATTTGAATAATTCTTTGGAGTAATCTTTCGGGTTTAGGAGTAGCAAAAGGTTCAATTTCCGGAAATAATTTTTTAATTTCTTTTTTAGCCCCGGTATTATCTCCTACTTCCTCGGCCGGTCATAATGTTTGGGGAACTAAATCTTTAACTTCTGATAAATATCTTTTAATCCCTATTCGTCCCTGTCCCTGTCTTAAAAAAACTAGTTTCGGTCAAGCACCTTTTTTTAACCTTTCCTGGGCTAACGAACCGGCTTTTTCCACGATTTTATTATTAGTATAATCCGAAAATTCTTTTGCTCCTTTTAGTAAAAGTGCCGGTGCTTTATTATCTTTTATATCAACTTCTTCGTATTCTAAACCATATTCTTCAAGCCAAGATTTAGCGCGGCCTTTCTGCCACCTCCAGGACGTTCCTGAGGGTGGCAGAAGCAAAAGTCCTGTGAAAGGACTTTGGATAGCATAAGTAGAATTAAAAGAATAGGTTTTGGCGCTTGGGTTATCGGTGACCCAAGCGCCAACGGGGTCATTATCAGGGTTAGAATATTTTTTATTTAGCCTCTCGCTCCTTGCTAAACGATTAACTGAAAAATTTTCTGATTTTCGGTAAACCAGAATATAATCTTGGTCGAAGGAAAAATATTTAGCGTCATTACGAGGTGAGCGAGTTTTTTGTCAAATAATAGTTGCCACATAATTCTCTTTTCCAAAAATTTCATCCAAAACTAGTTTAAAATGATATAATTCGGTATCGTCTAAATGAACTCATAAAGAACCATCATCGCTTAATAATTCATAGGCTTTTAAAATTCTGTCTCTCATCATTGTTAATCAAACTGAATGCTCTAATTGGTCGTCATAATTAGCAAACATTTGCCCGGTATTAAAAGGTGGGTCAATATAAATTAACTTAACTTTATTAACATACTTTTTTCTATATTCCGATATTTTGGTTAAACTAGCTAGAGCATTTAAACTATCCCCGCAAATTATTAGATTATCCGCTGAATTTTGAATGAAAGAATTGTCATTCTTTTCACCAAATTTTTCCCTTTCTTTCAATAATCGCACTTCCGAAACCCGGTAATCGTTAGGGTCTACTCATTCATATTTTACTTTCTCATAATCGCTAACAATTAGAGTTTTGTTTTTGTTAACTCAGTTTAATTCTAGTTTACCGGATAATTTGTTATTATTTCAGTTCATAGTTTTTATAAGTTATTTTTTATTAAAAAAGTTGCTAATTTAACTTCTTTCCGGTAAATTCTATTCCAAAACTTTCCAAACCTGATTTCAATTTTACTTCTAGTCTTTTTTCAGTAAGAACTCCCTTTATTATCAACCCTTTTTCCAAAAAAATTGTTCGGGTCAGTTTTAATTAACCTTTACAATTCTTTAATCACTTCTAACACTTTTTCTTGTAGTTTTCCGGAAAATACTTCTTCAATTTTCTCAACTGTAATTTTAGTAATTTTAGGAGCAACTTCTTTCTTCTCTTGAAGAAATTTTTCAATTAAAACTTTAGTATTATTTAAATAAAACTTAATAATTCACTCGTTAAAATCATTGATTTCAGTTAACGAAAACTGGTATTCNCTATCCGAGGGACAAACAAAAAATTTTCCTTCCTTAATGACTTGGGATTTGGGACGGATTTTTTCACAAATCGGGCAAATTAGATATCCATTTTTTAGACTAGTTATTATTTGATAATCCGGAATGGTTAGAAGGATAACTTGACTTATTTTTTGCCCGGTTTTAGTTAGTTCGTTATTTAGAGAAATTAAGTTTTTTTCTTGGGCAGGATAGTTAATAAACACAGTTTTAGAATTTGAATTTGGGTGNGTAATTGCTTGACTGTAATCGGCGGTGGTTAAATCCATAAATGCCGTTTTTTTTGTCGCCAATATTTTCTTTTTAAATTCGCTTAAATCAATAAACTTCACTGCTTCTCCCGACCGAAAATCAAAATTGTTGATAATTGGGATAAATAAGAGGAGAATAATTTTTGCTGAATGAGAATTTTTTTCTTTCATATACAATACTAATTAGTTAATTTCCAATATATTTATATTTAGTTCTAATTTGGCGAATTAGTTCAACTCCGATNTTGACCCCTCCAAANCAACTAAAAAANTCNANAGTGGTTNTTGCTTTCGGAGAGGAACCNAAAAGNTTATCAAAAATAATATTAAATCCTAAAATCAAGAAATTTCAGAAAAAGATTATTTTGTTGACTATTTTTTTCAGTAAAGAGCGGGTCGGTGGACCGGGCGGAAGGCGATTTATATAGGTTCCCCTTTTTCTTAAATCTTTACTCATTTCGCCAGTTTTTCAAGGGCTAACTTTCCGCATTTGNACTCACACCACTAGTCAGCGTAAAAAAATTAGAAAAACTAAGGCTCCCGACAATTTTCACTTATTATCCGCTAATCATTCTTTTAAATTTTCTCAGAAAAAAATATGTTTATTTTCATTCAAGTTAAACAGACAATTTCAAAAACTTTTTCCTTTCATACTGTCTTTGTTTAATAATTTGTCAGTTTGGACACTTTTGTAACTCCGGTATATGCCACCTAAACTTCCTCACTCAGTGTTTCCTTTCATTAAAGTTAAACTAAAAATAAAAGAGATAAGNGAGGATAAATAAATTAAAGGCATAAAACTGAAACTTAATTTTAACCCTAATTTAAACTTACTTTTTTTCAAAACTCGATTATCTTGACCATAATACAAAGTATTGGTCTCGACCGGGACTTCTCACTTCAAATTAGTTAATCAAATGAAAAAAATAGTGATTAGAAACAAGATTGGTAATAATTTAAACAGAGTTTTTTCTCCTCAGTGTTCGGATAATCATTTAAGCGGTAAAAATTCGGTAAAAAGAATTAAATTGAAAGCATTACAAATGCCGTATTGGTTCATTAATTGAATAAGCAGTTCCAGCAAACAGAGATTAATGACGGTAATAATTAAACTTAAAAGGAATAAACTNCCTCAGTCTGTGGTTGCTCCCTCTGGACTAATTTTATTTCAATAAATACCTAACCCTATTACCAAAGAAAAAATAAAAATAAAAGCTCGNCTAATCCAAAATCTTCATTTTTGCACTTTCACTCGGTCCATTTTTTCAGTATTAAGCAACATAAAAATAAGTCCTAAAAAAAAATTAACTTGTAAATGGATGCTAATTCCGGAAAAAAATAATTTGGTGTTCTGAGCTGTTAAACTTTCCGCGTCGCCCCCCACTTTAATGTTTGGTATTCACTGATGTGGAAAAGGGATTTTGTGCCGACAAATAATATAAACTAGTAATCCGATTAAACTCGCTAAACAAGCCAGGAAAAAAGTATAATACTGGCGACGTTTTCTTTTTTTGCCGCTATTTGCCATAATTATTTTTTAGTGGGAGCACTTTGGATAGTTTTTTGTTGAATAAGTTCTTCCAATTTTCTTAATAAATTAACTTTCTTTTGTCCGGTAGGTAGTCATTTTTCTTTTAAATCTTTTGACCCCACCAGTCGCCTTAAATAAATCCGAAAAGAACTTATNCTAAATTCTCGCTCTCCGACGGTTACTTTTCCCTCTTTCATGCCGCTTTTTTGTTCCGGTTGAGAAAATTCAGCACTTTGTAAAATTTTCGTAATCTTTTCAAGAAAGATACTGGTTCTAGTTTGAAACTTGCCGCCTACCTGAGTAATTTTTTCTTGGGCTGATTGGGAAAAAGTGACTGCTTTAATGGTTAATTGTTTAGTTAAATTTCCCGCTCCTAATATTTTTACCGGTGGTTTTTCTTGTAAAAAATCCAAGGTTTGACCGCTAACTACTCGGGGGTCTTTTTCTAGTTTTGCTAAATTAATAATTTGGTAAAAGGGGGAAAGGGTTTTAAAACCTCTTTTAGGAAAACGAAGATAAACTGGCGTTTGTCCACCTTCAAAACCGGGGCGAGTATGACCACTTTTGCGAGCTCCTTGTCCTTTTTGTCCCCGTCCGGCCGTCTTATCCCCCCTGCCTACTCTTTCCTTTTTTTTTCTAATCGGAACTAGATAATAATTATTACTTGTATTTGAAATATCCATATGTCAATCATTTTCAAATTGTCCTTAGAGGATTATTATAATATTTTACTTTATTGTTGTTATTACTTTTTTTGAATACTTAATTTATCCAAAGCCAAAAATGCCGCCCGCACTACATTGGGCTTGTTTTTGCGAGCATGGTGGGAAGCNATTATTTTAGCACTGATATCTTTAATTTCCAGCAATTTAAATAACTTATTAAGCACCCCCCCGGCTTTAACTCCGGTGCCGGGGGGGGCGGGAAATAATTTNAGNGTAATTCCTTTATAATTAATTTCTATATCACGGCGAATGGTGCGGGGAGGGGAATTAAAATAACTTACTAAGTTTTTTTGGGCTTTGCGAGAGGCTTTCCGAAGAGCTAAAATCATTTCTTTGCCTCCTGCCTGAGCAAAAGCGATTGATTTTTTAGTTTCGTCTTTGGCTAAAATTAAACTAGTAAAACTAAATCTTCTGCCTCCTTTGGTTACTTTTACTACTCTTTTGTTTTCCAAACTTTCGCTNCGAATGCGATTGGAAGAGAAGTNTTTCTTAAATTTTATGAATCNTCTTCTAGGNTCTTTTGTTTCCTCCGTNTTTTTAGTTTCTTCTTGTTGAGGGCTCTCTNCTTTTTGATTACTTTCTTTCTCTAAACTAGTTTCACGCTCAAAAGGAATTTGATTTTTATCCTCTTTCTTTGTTTGGTTAACCTCTTGCGATTGATAATTTTTTTTTTCTTGTTCCATTAAAAATTAATTCCTAAGTTTCGCATGGTCTCACAGAAAACTTTTAACTTCCCCCGACTATTTTNCTTTTTGGGATAAGGGCGACCATTGCGGTCAAAAACTATGCTTTCTTTCCCCATTTCTTTTAATTTAGTCGCAAAAATTTCTCCTAGTTTACTAGCGTAAATCTCATTTTTTCGTGAATAACTTCGGCTATTTATTTCCTGCTTTTCTCCTTTGAGTTCAGTTAACTTTCCAATCTCTTCTTCGGTGAAATCCTGGGTTGAAGAATACAAAAGAGTATGACCGGCTGTATCATCAATTGCTTGAACTCTTAAATAGCGGTTAGAAATGCTTAAAACTACCCGGGGTCTTTCGAGAGTTCCTTGNACTTCTTTGCTTCTTCTTTTTCTAATTTTCCGAAGAACATTTTTGTCAAGAACCTTTACCATATATATATTATTTATTTTATTATTAAATGTTCTAAAAATGACTGTTTTATTGTGAAAAGTAACCGNAAATTGGTCTTTTTGGGAGTTTACAGTTTTGATTTTCTCTTTCTCTACTAAAATAAGTAGTGAACTACCCNCNGCCTAAAAGAGGCGGGGGCTTCTTGGATTTTTAATCTCTCCCCTTGTTTAACAAGGAGACAGTATTTCATTCCGAAGNCTCGCACCGAACCTAGGTTCAGCCAATTTTAAAATATTTCGGGCTGAATTAACATCGCGGTCTAGTTTTGCCCCACAATTTCAGCATTCATATAATCTTTGAGATAACTCAACCTTTTTCTTGGCTGGTTCATCACAAAAACTACATGTTTGACTNGTATAAGCAGGNTNAACCTTAACCAACTGCCCGCCAGTTTCTTCCACTTTGCGGGCAACGATGTTTTGGGTTGTGTTTCATCTGACTTGCTGAATGCTTTTACGAATACTCTTTCAAATTCCTTTTTTATCCTCAATCATCTCTTTCGCTTTCAAATCCTCCATTCCAATATAATCATGGTTCTTAACTAGTTCATTGGCAATTTGATAAGAATAATGCTTGGCTTGGTTAGTTAATTTCTCTCATTTTTTAGCCAATAACAACCTTGCTTTCTTTTGGTTGCTACTTCCTTTTTCTTTGCGGTCTATTACTTTTTGGGCTTCAATTAGTTTCTTTGCTCCTTTTTTGTAGATACGAGGATTAGGATATTTTTTGCCATTATCCAAGGCACAGAAACTAATCAATCCTAAATCAACCCCCGCCTTTTTACTAGTTTTGGGTAATAATCTTTTCTCTACTTCGTTGACAAAGCAAGCATAATATTTACCATTTTTACGAATGATAGATAAGGTTTTAGTCTTGCCTTCTAGTTCTCGGTGAAACCGAGTATTAAGAATTAACCCCTCTTTTTCGCGACCACAAGAGAGAATTAATTTTTCTCCTTTCAGTTTAAATCCAAATTGCTTATAAGTTAAAGAGTTATACTTGTTGAGTGGCTTAAATCTCGGATAACCAGCCTTTAAATTAATTCGCTTATGCTGATGATAATTCTTTCAGGTTTCGTTTACTCGGTTAGCGACATTTTGAAGCACTTGGGAGAATATTAGTTTCAATTGAGGTCGTTGTTCTTTTAACTCAATTAATAACTTTTCTTGCTCGTTTTTGGTAGGTTGCTTTTGTTTATTTTGGTCTCTTTCTCGNCGGATTTGGAGAAAATGATTGTATAATCAGCAACATTCGTTAATTATTTGATTTAGTTCTTGTTCGGTGCGANCCTTTAAGTTGAGCCGATACTGGAAGCATTTTTTTAACATAATTATATAATTAGTTTATAAGCCAATTCATCTCTAATCTTATAAAGATTACAGTTTTTCAATCCTCACCACTTATAGAATGAAATACTTATTCTTTTATTTACAAAAGGATGAGAAGTGGGGGGCATTCTTGGCTAGGTTAGGTAAAAAGATTGNCATTCCGTTAACNTCNAATNGTNCTAAAATATGATTACGCTAATTCTCCGTAATTAAGGTAATAAATCAATTCATACAAAATCCTTTGTAATATTCTTAATTTAGGGGGATTNTTTAATTTTATTAATTCTTCGCTTTGACTTTCGGATAAAAAAGTAAACTGTTTAATGTAGATTTTGGCTTGCTCGTCCGACATATTGCGAAAAAATTCAAAAAAGTTTCTTTTATCACTGTTTAATCACAGAATATTTTCACTCTTTCCGCTTTTGGAAAGTTTTCTTCCCTCTTTATCCGTTAACAATGGAAAATTNAAAGCAAATGTCTTATTCTCCTTTCCCTTAACCTTGTTTTCGGCATGGAGACTTTTAATTAATTTTAAACCGGTAGTTAAATTTCCTCACTGGTCNCTTCCCCCTAATTGACCCTGACAATTATGTTCTTTATGTAGATAGTAAAAATCGTAAGCCTGAATAAGGGGATAACTAAATTCTAAAAAAGAAATTCCGGTGCTAATTCTTTTTTTAATATTTTCTTTGCTAGATAAGTAAGCAACTGTCAAATATTTACCAGTTTGCCGCAAAAAATCAATAAAATCCATTTTTTCTAACCAGTCTTTATTATTTAAAATTTGAAAGTTAGGACTTTGAATATTCTCTTTTAAAGGTCAAATATAATATAAATAATCCTCTCATTGTTTTTCCTTTTTATCATTCTGATTTATATTTAACTTTTCGTAAATTTTTTTTAGCAGTTCTGGGTTGTCCGAGTAAAAATATTCGAGAGGGGCAAAGTTAATTTTTTCTTTTTTTTTAGGTCTAATCAATATTTTTTCTAGTTGTGATTTTATTTTTTCTTGATAATTTTCTATTTGTTTTTCTTCTAGTAAGGGACGTTCTTTATCCTTATCACTTGGGTCGCCAATTTTACTGGTAGCTCCGCCTAAAATTAGCAATATCTTAAATCCTTGTTTGGCAAAACGGATGGTTTGAAAATATAGAAATAAATGCCCGATATGTAATTTTTCACCGGTGCAATCTATCCCAAGGTAAACTACTTTCTCACTCGGTTTTAATTGATAAAAATTATCTAGATTAGCCGCATTCGCAATTAATCCTCTTTTTTGGAGGTCTTGAAAAAAGATTTGAAGATTAGCAGACATATTATTTATTTTTAACTTCCACACGGTTTACAAGTTTTAATACCTGAATTTTTTTAGTTATAGGGGCGGCAAAGATTCTTTTTAAGGTTGTAATTATACTGAAAAAATTCCGGATNGAAATTAGAGAAAAAGAGTATATGGAAGTGAAGCCAAAGGAATTAATAATTTTAGTTAATTTAAAAAGAAAAAAAATCCAATTTGAACTTTTTTTTGTNCCGGAAATGGAGTTTTCTTGNCATAAGGGAACTATNAAATTTGNCAAAACTTTACATTATGGAGAATTAGTTTTCACGAATAGAAATGAATATTTTTTGGTTGTTCACCCGAATTCAAGTGATAAAATGTTTAAAGTTAGGCGTTCAACTACTATCGTCTACCCCAAAGACCTAGGNATGATTATGATGGAATTAGGAATTATGGCGGGAAGTAAAGTGGTGGAAATTGGTACCGGGAGCGGTGCTTCTACTTTTACTTTGGCTAATATTGTGGGAGAAAAGGGAAAAATTGACACTGTTGATATTAGTTTTGAAAAACAAGAACAAGGCAAGAAAAATTTTGCTCGGCATAGTCGGTTTCAAAATACTGAATGACATCTTAAAGATTTAACCCAGGAAAAATTAGATATTCCAGCAGCGGAGGCGATTTTTATGGATGTTCCGGTAGCTCATAGTTTAATAAAATCAGTTCGTTATTTACTAAAAGATGGTCATCCGATTGGAATTGTTTGNCCTTCTTTTGAGCAAGTTAAAATTACTGCGAATGTTTTAAATGAAGCCGGTTTCACTCGAATTCGTTGTCAAGAATTATTAGAAAGAAAAATTTTCCTTCGGAAAAACAGCACTCGACCAGCCGACTGAATGCATGGTCATACTGCCTTTTATATTTTTGCCGAAAAAGTGTCTGACAAAGATTTAGAAACTGTTCTAAAATTAGATGTTCGGCAAACCGTAGAATAAAATTTATTTTCTAAAAAGACCCCCCCTAGCATTAAAACAAATTTAGAGAAAAAAATTAAATGACATATAAAACAATTATATAATATAAAACATATTTATAATAATAATAAAAGACATATGAGGTTATGAAATTCAAAAAACATTTTAAAAAACAAAAATTTAGGTCTCCATCCGGAGAGACCAAAAACAAGTGAATTAAAAAATTAAACTAAAAAACTTCTCCTTTTCTCTCACTATGTTTATAGTTTGAGTATTACATTCTCTACCCTTACTTTGTAAGGATAAAGTATTACATTCCAACTTGCCTTTGCCAGTAAAGGTTCAGGTATTACATTCGCACTAGTGGAGACTTTCCCCGGAAGTAAAATGAGGGTAAAGAATAATAACTTTTTAAATAATTAAAAGTAATATGAATATAACAATTAATAATATAGCCCAAGAGGCTTTAAATAATATTAAATAATTATGCCAAGATTTTGATGTATTGGTTGTAAAAAAGAAGTAGAACATCGAGCTGATTATTGTCATTCGAGGTGTGGAAATGATTGTGAGGCTGTTTGTGTTGAGTGTAACAGAAGAACTCTTACTACTACTGTGGAAAATCCACATGATACTGATACGGCCGCAATTAGGTGAGCAACCGGTCAAGCCCAGCGACAAGCAATATCAACTGGTAGAACCGGAAGTATAGAGGTTGAAGTTCGTAGAATAGACACTAATGGTGTTACTTATTATCGCACCTTAGTTTATGACACTGTGACTATGGTAACTAATTTTATTAACTAGTTTCCAAATATAATGTAATTAATTATAAAATTTTTTAAATAATGGTATATAATAATATTAATAATACAGAAAACAACAAAAAACTAGAAATTGGTCTTGATGGTCATTTTATCAATGATGGTCACAAGTTTGCTGAGAAAGATTACACATTTACTGAGGTAAATTGAGCGACCGGTGATCAATTTGTAAAGATTGCTTATCTTCGTTCGAAAGATGGCTCGGGTTCAGTTAGTTGAGAACAAGTGAAAGAATTTCGTGAAGAAGCAAAAAAAGAAGCCCGAGAGTGAAGAAGAAATCACCCCGGAGAGTCAGTCACTATAAGAATTGCAGAGGATGAAAATGGCGAACAAAAACAGATTATCGAAAGCATCCTTAAAAAAGATTTGATTTGCCCCAGTGACTTTCGAGCCAGAGTATACGAACAAAATGGTAATTTAATTTCTGGTGAAGAAAACATAAGAAAAGAAATTATAAGAAGAGAAGACCAGTTAGAGCAATTCGAAAAAGAGGGAAAAATGGAAGTAATTGACCATCAAATTCATCACACTGATGATGGAAGTACTGTTTCGATTTTAACTCGTGTTCCTCCTGTTAAAATGGTTCACGAAAACGAAATTAATGATGGAACAAAATGAATTCCTCTTCAAAGTGGATTTAAAAAAATAGAGAGTGGTGAAGGAAGTCAACAAGGTGGCAGTCAAGAAACTCAGCAAGCCGATGAAAATAGAATAAGCGAAATAAGTAGTGAAGTTGACCCGAGCATAGTTGAGAAGATTAAAAAAGATATAAATAAGTGAAGTGTTAAGAAATTAGAAGTTGGCTTGAGTAATGGAATTAAGACAACGCAAGAATGTTTGGTTCATGATTCAGTAGTCAATGAAATAGATATTAAACATTTAGGAAGCATGATTTATCCGGTGGAAGTTTTTAATGAGAGCGAAAAAAAAGAACTTTCTGGGGTTTTAAATGGTTCATTGTTGGCTAATTTTGTATCTTCTGGAAATGTTGAGAAATTAGAATTGAATAAAGTTTCTTCCTTGAAACTTCCGGAGAGCATTCCAACAACTAATAATACTACTGATAAAAGAAAAAGTGCTTTGATAGGTTTTGGAGTTGTTTCTGTTTTGCTGGTTGGGGGTTTAGCAATTTTAAAAATTGTTAAAAGTAGATTTAGTAAGAGTAAGAAGTAAAGTCTACTGAAATTTGGGGGTTCTTTATTGAACTCCCTGCTTCTTTTGTAAAAAAATACCAATATGTCAGATCAAACAACTGAAAAAGAAAAGTCAACTCTAATTCGGTTAGATGAAAATCAATATAAGCACTTCTTAATTGCTTTTGGTAATATCATCCGCGAATTAAACTCTATTGCTTTTAAGATTAAAGAGTTAGAGAATGAAATGAAATTAATCGAAGGTGAATTAAGATTGTTAAGAATAGAAATTGCTGATAAAAAACAAAAAAATAGTTAGTGGAATAAACATAATATAAGTAATAATTATAAACTTTTTTAAATATTTTAATATGACAGACTGAAGAACGTATAAAATAACAAGTAAAACTGTAAGTTCAAGTTACATTCTTTTTTATTTAGATAATTATGTAAATTATAGTAATGGTAGTTATAACTACAAGCATATTTACTGTTCAAATAGTAATCCTTTCCATAATTGACGAGAAGGAGACTTTATAGAAATTGATAATGATGCATCTCGTTATAAGAATAGCGGTTATTATTTTGGTAACACTTATGAAGTAAGAGGTAGTTGCCATTATGGATGTGGTCATTCACACAGAGAGTACGATGATTTGAAAAACAAATATAATGCATTAGAAAGAGAGCGTAATGATTTGCGTACCGATCGAGATAGTTGGAGAAAAAAACATGATGAACTAAAAGATAAATTAAACGATGAAAAAATAAAAAGTGCCAATGAAATGGCTGCTGAAAAATTAAGTCGACAAAACACGGAGTCAACATTAAGAAATGACAAAAGTTTAGTTGAGGAAAAGTTAGAAAATTTTAAAACTGAAAAAGTAGGTTTTTTGAAGCAAATAGAAGAGGGAAAGAAAGAACTAAGTTTGATTCGTGTTGAGAAAGATAAAAAGATAACAGTAGTAGAAGACAAATTAGTTCAAAAAGATGATGAGATAAAAAGGCTGGAAAAGTCAATAGAGGCTTTGAAAGTGAGTAGTGAAAAAGTGATTATCCAAAAGAATAATTCTTTACTGGAAATGGAGAACGAATTAAAAAGAAAGCAACAAGAAATTAAAGTTTTACAAAGTCAAGGTTTTAGAACACAAGAAGAATTGTTAATTGAAAAATTAAATTCCGAAAAAAGTAATTTAGAAGTTTTTGCTAGTGAATTAAAGATTAGTTTGGAAGCAATTCATAATTTAAGTAAGTATCACCAAAGATTACTATTTGCTCGTAAAGAGCGTAATCGGACTGCTGCTGAAGACAGCGAGGAAAAAATTGCTAAAACCAAGCAAAGTTTATTAACTTCAAAAATTAGTATAGAAAATTTGCGAAAAATTAGTCAAGAATGCGAAAAACTTGCTGGGTTAAGTTGAGAATTAGAGCAAATTCAACAACAATACGAAACACGCCAAGAAATTCCTCCAAAATAATAATACTATGACAAGAAAACATTATCAAACTTTGGGAGTGGACGAGAAAACAACTCCAGAAAACATTAAAAAATCCTATCGTAAATTAGCTCATCGATGACACCCCGATAAGTGAAATGGCAAAATGCTTGAAGAGCGAAAACAAGCAAACGATATGATGCAAGAAATTAATAAGGCTTATGAGATTTTGGGAGATGAAGAGAAAAAAAGAAAGTATGATTTAGGTTTAACTGATTTTTCCGATGATGATTTTAACTTTCAATATGATCCTAAGGAGGAAGTTAGAAGGCAAGAGGAAGAGTTGAAAAGAAGAGAAGTTCACATTACAGATCTAGAATTGGAGATTCTTAAACTAGAAATGAAAGCTTTGGATCGTTCTTCAACTCTTAACGAAATTGGAGCCGTATTTTGTTTTACTTTACCAAGGGTTCATGCGGAAGATTTAGACCCAATCTTATGACAACCTTACCAAAGTTGGGGAGAAAAAGTAACAAAAATGGAAATTACTATTCCAAAAGGTAAGGATAGAAGTGAAGAATTAAAAAATTTCAAAGAGGAGATGGTTAAGGCTATTAAAGAAGTTGAAATTGTTCTTGGAGTTAGAGAAGAAAATAAGAAAAAAAGCGAAAATGATTCTGAGTTGGGTCAGGCTAGAATGGTAGCTTTCCAGGAAATAGAAAAATCAATGAATGAAAGAGATTTAAAAGCCAAAGATTTAGGGCAATATTCTAATTATCAAGAAAAGATTAACAGTTTAGGAGAAGTATGAGAAATTCGTAATTTCCGGGAGGAAGTTCTAGGTTTTATTTCAAAATTGGTCAGAAAGGAGTCTAAAACAAGAGATAATTTTCGCCCAATGAATAATCCTTATCCACCAAGAGGACAACTTGAATACTGGAATAACAATAATCCTAATTTTCTCAGTTATAATCCTCGACCAAGAGAGAATCCTAATTACTACCCATCTCGATCAAATTTCAATCCGGAATTTTCGGTCAGACCTGACTTTCTTAGAACAGAACCGGGAAGAGTTCCTGATAGACGAAATGAACCATGAGGTAGAATTGAGGGAGGTAAAGCGGATAATTTTTTAGGTGGAACTCGGTATAGTAAATATGATAATTGAACTCGTCAAGAACTAATTGATGAACTTGAGCGAGAAAAATCAAACAATCTTTATTCTCAAAAAGTGATTCCTGACTTTGAAACTAGAATTTCTGCCTTGGAAACTAAAAATAAAGAACTGGAGGAGAAATTTCATGTACTAGCACTAAAAAATAACGCATCCCAAACTTCTATTTTTGGACAAATGCCATCGTTCTTTAATAAAGAGAAAAAAATAGAATCAAAGATAGAAATGCCTCCGAAAAAATAAAAAAGTAATCTTATCTATTTTGTGCTAATTAAGAACTAGAGAATTTCCGCGGGTTCTTTGGTTGGATGATAAAAAAAGTGGGGAGCGGCAACGCTCCCCCTAATAATTGAAATCTATTTTGAATTATTAGTAAAGTTAATGACCGCTTTTTCNNTTATTTCTCAAATTACTCCCCAAAAACTTAATCAAAAAGTTATTTTTTATGTTTGGATTAACAATTTTAATGAAATCAGCAATTCTCTCTGGTTTATAACTGGACAAGATGGTAGCGGACAAATTCAAATCGTAGTTAAAAATCCTAAATTAATCGAGAAGTTAAAAGAGCGAAAAAAAGGGGATTTGCTGGAAGGGAGAGGAATTGTCAAAAAAAAAAAAATCTCCGGAAAAGAAAAAAGAAAGTTCAGAAGAGAAATTGGAAATTGAATTGACTGAATTTCAACTAATTAATGCCAATAGTTCTGATAAAGATTTACCCTTTCCCTTGGTCAATGTTAATGAAGATAATAAATATCGCTACCGCTATTTAGATTTCCGTAATCCCAGCAGTAAAAAATTACTCCTAATTAAGCATCAATTTTGCCACCACACTAGAAATTATTTACAGCAGCGAGGTTTTATCGAAGTAGAAACTCCCATTTTAGCCCAAAGTTCCCCGGAAGGAGCTAATTGTTTTGTAGTGCCGGCTAATTCCCCGAACCGCTATTATACTTTGCCCCAGTCGCCCCAAATTTTTAAACAATTGTTAATGGTGGGGGGGTTCAATAAATACTACCAATTAGCAAAGTCTTTTCGGAATGAAGGAGCNCGGAGNAATCGGCAAATTGAGTTTTTACAATTAGATTTAGANATGAGTTTTGCCACNACTCGCCAAATCCAGCAAATCATCGAAAAACTGCTTAAAANTGTCTTAAAAAAAACTTTCAATTTAGCAATAAAAACTCCTTTTCTCCGCCTAACTTANTCNGAAGTAATGCAAAAATATAATACTGATAAACCNGATTTGCGTTCTAATCCGACTNATAAAAAAGAACTAAATTTTTGNTGAATTACCGACTGACCCCTTTTTCAGTATAATTCCGAAACTAGAAAATACGAAAGTTTACGCCACCCTTTCTCTATTCCACAAAAAAAGTATATTCAACCTTTTTTAAATAANCAAATTAAACCGGAAAAAGTAATTGGAGAAGCCTTTGATTTAGTTTGNAATGGNGANGAAATATTAAGCGGCAGTCAGCGGATTTATACTCGCGAATTACAAGCAAAAGTTTTAGAACTATTAGGTTATAATTCCGCTGAACGAGAAAAACATTTTGGTTATTTTTTACAAGCCTTATCCTTTGCTGCTCCTCCGCATGGAGGAGTTGGCTTAGGAGTTGACCGNNTNCTGGCAATTATTTGTGAAGTAAAAAATTTGAAAGAATTAATTGCTTTTCCTAAAAATATTGACGGAACTTGTTCGTTAACTGGAACTCCGGATTTTAAAGAAAATTTACCTTAAATGTTGTAAAATGGAGGAGGCTGAGGGATTCGAACCCCCGCGTGCAAAAAGCACAGCAGTTTTCAAGACTGCCACCATAAACCACTCGGTCAAGCCTCCTTNACTATTTAAATTAGTTTAAAATGAAATTCAAAGGAAAAATTAGAAACTTATCCGAGTTAGAAAAATTAAGTCAACTCTTAATTCCTTTTCTNCANCCTAATCTTTATTTAATTTTACAAGGTGAACTAGGAGTTGGCAAAACCACTTTAACCCAGTTAATTGCCCGAAATTTGGGAATTAAAGAGAAAATAACTTCTCCCACTTTTACTATTTTACAACGCTATTGAATAAAAAATAACTATTACCTTAACCATTTTGACTTTTTCCGGCTCAATTCGACCGATAATTTAGATTTTTTTCAAGAATTAACGGCTGCTAATTTAAATATTATTGAGTGAGGAGAGAAAAANCCNCAATTTTGAGAAAGTAAATCCTATATTAAGATTATATTAGTGAAAAAGAGTTTAAAAGTTAGGGAAATTCTTCTCTNTTTTTCTTTTTTAATTGATAACTCTCTAAAACTCAACCTCNANAACTTGAAGAATTTTTTGTTAAACTCTGGTTCAAAAAACTAGTTTTTTCTAAAACTTTTAGGAACTTAATTCTTTGATTTTCTTTTTTTCGGCTTCGGTAAGTTTATCCTCATAGTTTTTTTTTAGTTTGTCAATTTGGTTCTCATAGTTTCTCTTTTGGTCTTGGGAAAGGTCTTTCTCTTTTTTGACTAGATTGCGAAAATTTTCCCGCACTCNNCGCAACGCCGCTTTTCCTTCCTCGGTTATTTTTTTAACCTCTTGGATATATTGGTCTCGCTTCTCTTTCGTCATTACCGCNAGAGTAAAATAAAGTTTCTCCTTGTTGCTTTTTTCCTCCNCTTTGTCGTAGCCTAATTTTAAAACTGTATCGGTGATTAAAGAGNNTTTTTTGGTTTCAAAATTACTAATAACTAGTTCATGATTAGGAGAAATGCTAAAACTTGCTCCGGTTTTGGGAGGTTTTCTTTCGCCAGTTAATTTTAGATTAATTTCCCTTTCCACTACCTCCAAAACAATTNGATTACTCCGAATTTTTTCTAATTTCTCGGCAAAAATTTTTAATTCTTTTTCAAAATGCTCTCTTTCATTTTGCTTTTCTTTACTTTCGACTCACGAACTATTTTTCATAAAAATAAAAAACTAATAATTCAAAAAATTAATTCAATTATTAGGGGGAACCTCTCTACCCTTCCGGANAAGGATAGAGTATTTTATTCTTTCACCTTAAAAAAGGTTCAAGGACTTTGTTCCGGATGGNTCCCGTCTTATTTTGTCCTTGTAGGGACTTTTTACCATGTAGTATAGCGAATTATTNATAGCGGTTAATTTTNAGGTCTAACTAAATCTTTTAAGGAAAATTATCCCNCTTATTCTAAAAAAACCCGCGATACCAAAANCCNCAAAGGAAAAATCAATTTTATTTTTTTCTCAACCTTTTTATAACTAACAAAATTGACAAAACAAAAGCAAAGATTAAGAGCAAAGGTAAAAAAAGTTGAGAAATTACAATGAACCAGTTAAACCTTGTCTCTTGATGACCCAATGCTCTCTCATTGCTCTTTCTTCTGATTTGCTTTTTAATTATTTTTCCGCATTCATAACAATAAATTTTATGTCCTATTCATTTTTTATTGCAAGTGTTACATTCTTTTTCTCCTTCTCCGAAGTCACAATAGCAATGAGTAGAGTTTTTAATTTCCCTATTANCAAAATCCTCTCATTTCTCATTCTCGAGCAATTTACAAATTTCAACTTTGGTTTTTTTACATCGCGGACATTTTTTTCATTCGCAGTCCTCACAACCCACATATCATCTAACGCCGANTCTAACTTCTTTATTACATTTAAGACATTTAAACATGTAAACTTNGGAAATTAAGCCATCTCTTCAATGTGGGCNTTAACGCTTNCTCCTGCCTCATGACGTTTAATATAATATCGCAATTTTCTCATTATCAACTCTTTTTGAGCCTTAGCATTATCTGTTTCGAATCCCGCAAAATTTACTACTCGTAATCCGCCACTTTCAAAATCATCAAGGAATTCATGTGCCTGTTCCACACTGTAAATTTCAAATCCTCTAGANCCTTTGAAAAATCAGTTAGTATTTCTTGAGTAAGTAAAATAAGAACCAAAATTAGAATCTAAAGTTGCTTTAAAAACAAATTTGATAGAACTACCCAAAAAACAATCACTGCAAGGCCCATAACTTTCCACTTCGCCAACATCACCACCACCTAAATCAGCATAATTCAAATTCTCATCCGCTTGATAATCTTTCATAAACTCCGCAAAACTGGGAGTTTCATTTTCAACTTTTAANTCATAAACTTCCTCAAATGGCTTGTTAAAGCCATTCGTGCTTCGCTCAACCGGTTTTTTATTTTCCACTAGGGGAATTAAATTGTTGTTTTTTGGCATATGTTTTTAATAGATTATATAAAAAAATTATTTGCTAGTTTTTACCAGTTCTAACTACTGACTAATCACTTAAATATTTAATACTCAAAAAAGAAGTAATTAGTGAACTAATTTGAATACTCTTTGCCCTTTTTATTGGTAGAAGGGAAAGACTTACCAATGGGATTTATTGCTAAACTCCATNCNNNAAAAGCATTAAATACTTTGCTAGTTAGTAAATGAAAGGGAAATTTAACTAATGCTTAATTTTTGGTCTCTCCGGANGGAGACCTNAATTTCTGTNTTTTGAACTGTCTATTTTTCATATCCTTACATATATGTTTTATATTAGTTTTACAATTTATTATACTTTTCGGCTGTATCATTCCACCACGGATTGGGTGTCAATTTTTCTAACATTTTCATTCAAATCTTCCAGTTTAGGAGGGCGGAGGTAAGTAATGGNTAGTTTTTGTTTATCAAAATCCAAGTAACTCGGAACCTTAATATTTTGNTCCAAATTAGTTTTAATCAACTTGCTTTTGCTCACTTTCTCTATTTTCTTTTCCCAAAATCTAATGATTTGTCCNGGCTTAACTTGATAAGAAGGAATATTAATTTTTCAATCATCTACTAAAAAAAAACCATGATTTACTCATTGTCGAGCCGAACGGAGTGTATTGAATAATCCGGAGCGAAAAACCACACTATCCAAGCGTGATTCAGAAATTNCCAGTAAATTAANNCCCGTATCGCCTGTTTTGGTTCGGGCTGCTAAATATTTAATTTTTAATTGCCGGTCTAACCAATCATAACCATATTTAATCTTTTGTTTTTCTCGTAGTTTATCCGCATAAGGAGACNTTCTTTTCCTTTTATGACCGTGAATGCCCGGTCGAGTAATTCTTTTTTTNCCCCGACTAAACTCCTTTTTGTTTCCCANNAAAGAATAATTTAAGGCNCGGGATATCCTTCATAGCGGACCATGTTCTCTTGACATATATTATTAATTTAGTTTTAATATTTAGATTTACTTTTTATAAAATATTTTTATAGTTTAAACTTATGAATAACCATTCCAAAAAAGATTTTCCCTATTACCAAAGAATTAAATTGCCTTATGAACTTAATGAATTNGAGAACATAATTTCTTTTCGAACCATGGATTACCATTATAATATTCTGCACTGAAACTANGAAAAAAAACTTGCCGATTTAAAACTGGGAGAGGAANTTGAAAAAAAATATCCCACTTTGGAAAAACTGATGAAGAATTTAAATGATGAAGAATTTAAGAAATTATTCCCNCTNGAAGTAAGGGAAGATATACGCTTTTTTGGAGGGGGGGTAATCAACCACAATTTCTTTTTTTGGCATCTCACTAAATTCGACCCCCAACCAAAANANCCNGAAGCAAGAATTAGTCCCGAGTTTTTAAANTCTATNCAAGAATATTTAGAAAAGGAATANCTTTTTGACAACNTTTCTTTAAAAAAANTNACTGNCTGAGAAAAATTAAAAATAAAGTTGGTGGAAAGTGCTTTAAAAGTACGCGGGAGCGGCTGAACTTGGTTAGTTTTAGACCAAAAAAATAAATTAAAAATTATTAATACTGAAAAACAAGATGGACCCTGAAGTTTCCATTTGCGACCTTTGATTGCGATTGATGTTTGGGAACATGCCTATTATTTGGACTATGGAGCAAACCGGAAAGAGTATGTTCAGAAACTACTGGAATATTTNCTAAATTGAGAATATATTAATGAACTCTACCTTAAATACACTTTTGCTCCTAAAAAATAAGTTTACCAAAACTATTAAAAACTTAAAACTTTATTATAACAACAGATAGTCGTTATTTGCCTAACTACATTATGAATAAACTAATCACCTCTTTTGAAACTAAAAAAAAAACTCTTAATTTTCAACAAG
>QKYT01000199.1:0-69154 GCA_003550305.1 Glomus cerebriforme
TAGAAATTAATATTCTAGAGTTTTTAGAACCTTTTTAAATATAATAAAAAAATCGATATGGATTTTAATGATTTGAGAGCCCCACACACAATGTGAGGGTGTTTTGTCCCAAAACCCCCAGACTCACATTGTGTGAAGTTATAAATGAGACAGTATAAGTAATCGTCTCAATTTATTTGAAATATTTGCAACACTATTAAAAACTGGTCTAGTAGGGTAGAGAAACAAAAGTATTTTAGTGTATTTTTTTTTCTTGTATGTTTTAGTATTAGTTCTTTTAGATAGGCTCTTCTTTTTGAAGATTGGTACTAATAGCTGACCTCTATAATTCTGTTTAAAATGTTTTGTATTAGTTTGAAACCCCAAGTTTGATAGGAAAACTTTCTTTATTCTGGAAATTAGTACTAGCATCTGGTCTTTATAACTTCATTAATATTTCATGCTAGTTTAAAGATCCATTAGATTGAGAGGAAATTCAGATAAACTGAATAAAGGATTTAGTTTGAGGGAAGATTTGGGTAAATTGGTTAAAGGAATTATTTTTTGGTTCTAGTACTGAAGTATAGGAAAGAATCAGAGTATAGTCTGTATCTAAGAAGATTTTGCTTTCAGACCTCATTCTGAGAACTCATATTATGTAAATGCAACAGATGGCATTTTTTCACATTATGGTAGAGGATGTAATATGGATTTAATTGTTTATGGTTTTCTGACTATATGCATTGTATTACCTAATAAATAAATGATTTCATTCCATCTTGTCCTTAAAAAAAAAAATATTATTATTAATTTTAAAAAATTAGTATATAAATTATTTTAAAAAATAAAAAATGATTTTCTTTTAATAATATATAAAAATAATTAAAATATAAAATTAAAAGTTAAAAAATTATTTTTTTATTAAATAATTATTATTATGTAATAATCCTTTAAGTAATTTTTTAAATTTCATAAAAAAATTATTGATAGTTTATTAGTAAATTTATAAAAAAAAATTTTAAAAGCTTGCATTAAGTAAAGAATAAATTTAATTAAATTAATAAAAATAATTGTTTTAATAACTAACTTAATATAATATCTTTACCATTTTTACTACTTTTTTTTATAATATAATTACCCATTAAATTAGAAAATAATAATTGAATTCTCATAGGATAAGTAGATAGAGTAAAATTAGTTAAATTTTGAAAATAAGGCCAACCTATATGAAATACATTATAAGATAACTGATGTTTGGTAATTTTTGCTAGATTATCAGCACTTTCATAAAGATTAGAAGTATGAGGAAATGGTTGATCTGGATTTTCTGTCATTTCAGTAGCAATTAATCCTGGTACAAGAAGTGATATATGAATATTATATGGTTTAGCAATATAAAAAAGGTCACGAGCAAATATATTTAATGCAGATTTCATAGAATTGTAGAAAGCTGTTGTTGGTGTACTGAACCATCCCGCAATTGAAGATGTTACTATAAAAGTAAAGTGAAATGGTAAAGTATAAAAATTAAAATAATTGAAATAATTGAGAATAAAAAAAAAAAAAATAATAAAATAACGTACTTGCAATTTGACCATGTTTTCTTTCTTTCATTCGTTTATAAACAGTCATTATACTGGCAATATTTCCAACGTAATTGACATCAATATAAGATCTATATGCGTCTTCCCATTCAACTTTACCATGATAATCTCTTGTAGCGGCTAATTGACCTACAATCATACAAAAAGTATATAGTTACAACTTTCGATTTACTAATCATAAAATGACTTTTATGACTTACCAGCATTAGCAAATAATAAGTCGATTGGATATCTGTCATCAAAATCTTCTAATGCCTTCTTTAAACTTTCAATATCTGAAATATCAATTTTTAAGATCTCACATTTTGCTCCCTTTTTTCTACATTGTTCCGCTACTTTATTTAACTTTTCTATTGACAGAAAAATTGGAATATATATTAATATATTTTTAATTTAATGGGATAAACTTCGGAAACTAACACGTGACGAACCTTCATTACGAGCAAGAAGACCTAAAATAACTCCGGGTTTAGAATATTCTTTTGCAAGGGATGCTCCAATTCCAGAACTATAAAAACATTAAACGATTAGTACTATAATTTAAAATAAAAATGGAAAAATTTTTTTTTTTATTTTAAAATATACCTTGCACCTGTAATTAAAATATTTTTTGCATCAACAGGTTTTTCTTTGTTAAATAATACAGATATTAAATCCCGAATTAATAATATAATGGAAATTGGTAATACAATAAATATGTTTGCACATATTACTGAAATTGCTTGAAATATTGGTTGAAGAATTGGTGGAATTGTATTAAAATAATGATGAAGTAATAATATAAGAATTGGAATCACTATTAGCAACATTATATATATATATAATGTATATATGTTTTTCGCCAATTTAAATCGAAAAAAGATATTTATTTAAATAGGAAAATTTAGATCGTACAATATCGGTATAAATCGGAAAGTTAAAATTCCATTTCAGTTTGTAACAGGTAATACAAGATCACCAATCACCGGATCATATTATATTCACATGTTTCGGAATACCCTCCCTTTTTTTTTGCAAAAACAAATATGACCCCAAATTTATTGAATCAATATAACATAAAAGGATAAATTAATTAACCAAACATTCGTGATTATACTAGACTGAAAGAAAAAAAAAATTAACTTGTTAAGGAGACGGCTAAGGACGCAAATATGTGGCTATGGCTCTAATATGAGTCATGTATGGGGAAAGTTAAATACAAATATTGCATGTTATTGCTTGAAATTATTTAAAATACTGTATTCTGCATATTAAATTCTTTGTTTATAATAGAAGATCTGATAAGAGAATTAGAATAAAGTTATTTGAACACAACATCTCCAAAAGTTTATATTACAAAACTTTAATTAATTAAAAGATCAAATGACCAAAAGTACGCAATTAGATATGATGCATGGAATCTATTGACAATGGAAACATTAAGGTTACACATTTTATTTGATTCACGTAATTCGTTTATTCTAGATTTTATTTATTTATTTATTTTGTTATTATTTAAACGCCAAGAAAAAAAGATTGGGTCATATTAAAAAAGCTTTTGGAAACAAGATAATTCCAGAATAAAAATTCTCCAGATCAAGTAATTTCGGATTCCGGAAAGGAATTAAGAAAAAAAAAATACAATTCCGAATCTAAGCCCAAAAAAATTACGATGGCTTCTTTGTGACACCAAAATGACAGTCACTATTTTTAGAAATTTGGCGTGAGAAAGAAAAAGAAGGAAGGTTCAGATAACGGATTTTAGTTTATTTGTTAAAGTATGAAAAATGGCGGTTATGATCGTGGCTTTAGATGTTAGGTGGAACCAGTTGGATAATCATTTATTTAAAATAATTGTTGCGCCTTTCGCTTTAGGTATCACAGCATCATATCAAACAGGTACGACCACCAGATGATTTCCTGCATGCATTTATTTTTGTACTTGTTTCACTGAATTATTTTGCAGCTCTTTGTATTTTGCATATTACATTCTTTTGATTAAAAATCTTTGGGATTTTTCTTTATCATTAAAGATGTTAAGATTTCGTTTCTTTTCTAAGTAAACAATCTCCTTTTTTTCTTATCTCCCCCATTGGTTTAAATGTAAAACGATAAACAAATCATTTTTCTGAAATTACCTCTTCGGCGGTTCCCCCGTCTAAAAAAGAACCCTCCAAAAAAAAAAATGAAATTGTCTCACACTATCGTAATCGTACTATTTTAGGTTAAAAGTCTAAAGCTTTTTGTGATTGGCTAACTGATCGACAGTTGAATTTTCTTTTAATTATTGTTTATATTGAGTTACCTATTAAATAGTACAAAAGCTTTATCCTGATTCAGGAATTATTATTACAAACTTCATTATTACCATCATCTTGTTATCAAACACGTAATTTTTTTTATTAATAACGAAACACTTTTTTTTTCTCATCAACATGCATTTGATTGCAGAGTTTCACGCAGATCAACTTATAAATTTAACCCAATCGGAGTTCCAAACAATTTTGTCTGTTAATCATTTGACTTGTTGCATATCCTATTTGTGTGAATTTTTTTTTTGTTCAATGTACAAACACGTTTCTGCATTGAACGTTAACTTACATAAAGCAAGATTAACTTTTTATTTTACCTTGAATTAAACAAGTTTTTTCTTATTGTTTTTTTTCGATTCATTTAAGTTTTATATATAAAAGTGTCCAATTTTCTTTTTTTTTTTTTTTCTCTTTTTTTTTTAATCAAATAAAATATCTTATCTAACTATACTATAAAATTTGTAATAAACATGGGAGAACCAAATAATAGGTATTCTATTTCTTTTCAATATATTTTATTGTTTTTTTTTTGAAAAATATTTCAATTTCCCATGATTTACCGGTTTTCCCGTGATTTTTTTTTTTTTTTTTTTTTTAGACGAAAACGTAGTAAAAAATCAAGTCCAAAAAATATCAAAAGAAAAACGTCAACATCAATATCAACAACTGATGTTCCTGTAAAACCAGAACCAATCACTGCTTCACCAGTATCATTACCAAGAAATTTAGAATTATCTACCACAGAAATTCCACAATATAATAATAATAATATATCATCCAATGATGATCCTAAACGTCCGACACGATTATTAAATACTTTGGAATCCCCAATTTCTAAAATTCCAAAAAATTTAACAGATATTCCAAATGAAATCTTTGTTCAAATTTGTGCAAATTTACCTCCAAATGATTTATTTTCACTTACTTTAGTTTGTAAGAAAATCAAAGGTTTATTATGTAGTCCTACTTCTAAAGATACACAAGCAATTTGGAGAACTTCAAGAATAAGATTTATGAGATTTCTTCAATCCCCTCCACCTTGTAGAATGGATGAAAAAAGTTATATCGTTCTGAAGCAATTGGAAAAAGGTTGTCAATTTTGTCATGAAAAAGGTTTCGTTAAAGTATATTGGGAATTTCGTGTACGCTGCTGTGAATCATGTCTTGACAAATATACGATGAGGTAATTATAATATATATATTTTTTAAAATATTTCTTTAAAAAAAAAAACTAAAAAAAATTATTACTCTTATTTTTATAGTCGTGATAAGCTCTATATCGAGTATTGTGTTCCAAATGAAGTTTTTCGAACTCTTCCACATATATTTCGTGATGCATCTCATTTTTATTGGTTAAAGGACGTTTCAGAGGCAAGCGAAGAATTTTGTAGAATCAATGATGAAAAAGAACAACAAGATTGGGTCAATCAAGGAGAAGAAATTGCGAATGCGATCATGAATGAAACACTGATTCATAAACAAGAAGAACAAAGTGAACAAATGGTAAAATTTGAAGAATGTTTAATAGCGCAATCACAAAACTCAAATTACTCAACTTATACACCACAACCTCCAACACCACAACAACGAATGTTTGTAAGGCAACCACAATTAACGACTGCTCCCATGAGTAAGTTCTAGAGGGGGTTTTTCTTTTTTGAATAACATTATTTGTTATATATAAAAATTCATAAATGTTCACGAATATATATATTTTTTTAACTAGATATTTCATCCATGCCATCATTGGGTTCCATGGCGTCCATGACATCAATGAATTCAATGACAAACATGGTTTCAACCCCAATGATCCCATCGATGGGAACAATAGGATTAACAAATCCTCAATCGCAATTTCAACAATACAATCAGATTATCCCACAAATGCAAAATATGATGAATAGATCTCAATTTATGATTACAACATCACCTATTCAACAATATTATTCTCATCAATCATTTGTACCAAGAATTACTCGACAAATGATTTCACCACAGCAACAAATGATTCCTCATATGATGGCAGGAGCTCCACAAATATTATCACAATCTCAAATGTTAACTCCTCAAATGGTACCTCCACATTGCTTTATGGCTCCTCAATTTCGTAGATTTTAAAAAAAAGAAGGAAATTTTCTTTTAAAGTTTCTCCTTTAAAAAAAAAAAAAAAAAATGTAAATATGTAAATGTTGGAAAAAATTCCTGTAAAAAGATATTTTTTTTTAAAAAAAAAAAAATACATAAATAATTTGATAACGAACCCGTTATTGAGTAACGGAATTTTAAAAAAAAAATAAAGCAGACGAACCTTAAAAATATACATCCATGTGAAATATTTTATTCAATTGTTACAAAATTTTGTTCATCTGATAAATATGATTGACATATATAATAAATATATTACTAACTTTAAGATGGTAAATTTCTTTCGTTAACGAAATAATGATTCGTGATAGAATAACTGATTTCATAACATAATTTTCACATGATCTTGCAAGTAATCATCATATTTATAATTATCATAGCCAATGATATAATTTAGCTAAAGAATGAATTAGTTAAAGAATTCTTGATCATTATACCGAAAATCGGTTAGATTTTTTTTAACTTCCCCAAAAAATGCATCGTTTTTTTTAAAGGGATCTTTTTTTTTTAAACTTACAGCAAATGGCTTCAAAAAATTGATAAAGTTTGTCCAATCATAAATAATTCCGTCTAAAAAAACTTCGGGCTTTCTTGTAAACTACAAAAAACGTGACCAATATTAATTAGTTGTGTAACTAACCAATATTTTAAAAACGACTACATGCATTTTACGGCTAAGGATTTATCCGACAATAATCTGAATTGGAAGAAATTAGTTAAAAAAAAAAACGACTACATAGTACGAGGAACTGAAAGATTTTGTCCGTAATAGCATCGAATTAAATAATTGTAGAAGTGATTAACATAATAAGAAAATGAATATTAAAGTGAAAAACTTGCAAAGAGTTAATTTGAAGGGAAAGTTCCCTCCACTTTAACAAGGCGTGAAAATCATCGTTATTCATCACGTGGTTTATAATTAATTTAGGATGATATACAAAATTGAGATGTCACAAGGACGTTGCACGAAATTCACTTTGAAAATTGCCTTTTAAATGTCAATTAAAATGTATAATGTTTATTAATATAAAATAATATATAAATTAAAAATTATGGTTATTACAATAAGTTTACAGTATATTTCTTTAATTCTCACTTTTCTTTATAGATAATATTTAAATCTTTAATATAAGGTTTTAACGACTTTTCTTTTTAATTTGAAAAACTTCATAATCATCTACCACAAAAGTTGAAATATCAATTATATCTCGTTCATAATCTTTTTGTGTACTTGTTCCTTCGATTATATCTGTAAAATAATAAATATTAAAATTTATAATTCGTACTTGTTGAAAAAAAAAAAAATAAAATAAAATAATAAATCTTACGTAAATCGCCGCATCCAAATCCAACACATTCATAACTGATAGCACAATCACGAATAGCTTGTTCATAATTTTTAACTCTACTTAAAATAGCCTCACTTTTTAAATCATTCCCTTCACCTAAAGAAAAAATAAAACTATCCCTAGTAGAAACCCATTTACCGGATGAACTCCAATCAACAGGACTATAACCACCAATAATTTGACCTGTTCCACCAACTTTTAATAAAACAAGGGTAGGTCCTTTATTATTACATCTATTATGAAATTCTTGACGTGTAAAACCATCACGAAAATTAGTTAATAATTTAAATTCATAAGGAATTTCTTCAATTTTATCATCATTATAACAAAAATCTTCTCTATCAATCCAACTCGAAATCAAAGAAGCATGTTGAGCTGATATAATATTAGAACCAGGTAATTTATCATTTCTACCATTTTTACTTTTACGTGGTGGTAAAACAGAAAAATTTGGTTCACTTCCTGGTACCATAAAAAATTTTTTAAGATTTTCTTTAAGATCTGATGGTAATAATTTTTTAAATGGTCTAACTTTATAATAATAATCAGCTGATGAGATTTGAAAGAATCTAATATGTGGCATACATCCTTTTAAAGTTTGTTCCATAACATTAAAATCTTCTTTTGACCATGTTGTCACATCTGAGGAAAGGTTTGAATTTTGTGCCATTCCCCATTTAATAATATGATTCCAAATTTCAATTTCACTCAAATCCAAATCATCTCGTTTTAACAAAGCAATTAAAGAAGTTTCCTCAATTAATGTAAAATCATCAGATTGAAAAATTAAGGAAGCATCTTCGTTTATGTTCTTTTCACAATAAGATTGTAATTTACCACACGCTTTATGTCTTGAAGCAGTTTGTTGTACGTGTACAATATTTCTTTTTAACCATTCACTTTCATTCGTAATAATATGTTCTTGAATATGTTCAACTAATTCTTCTAATACAAGCTCATCCGCTGCTACTAATAATTTTAATAATTCTCCTTGTTCTTCTTTATCTAATAAATTAATTGTGCCTGTATAGATATATTTAAGAATTTCTTTAAATATTTTAGGTGATATATTTGGTTTTTTGTAAGTAAATGTATCTCCCTTTTTCTTTACCCATTTTGTTGATAATGCTGTTCGAAAATATGATGACCTCGCTCTTAAAATAACTGAATGCGCTTTAAATACTTCTACATTAGGTTCTTCTCCAACTTGAATTGATACATTATAATCGTCTGCATCCTCAAAAAGTTGTCGAATATCTTTTAATAATGCTGATGATAAATCTGATGTCATGATGTTTTTTTTAAAAAAAAAATAATAATTTTTTCCTTTTTTTTTTAAAAAAAAAAAATAAATAAATAAATTTGTAAATAGTGTGAAAAGTAAGGGAGGAAAAAAAAAAAAAAAGATGGGGGATCAGGTTAAATATATATGATAACAAATTTAGTTTAACTAAATTTATAAAAATGAGATAAATCCCCTTCAGAAACAATGGAACCGATGTATTTTTTTTTAGAAGTGCGTGTTGTACAATATGTGACAAACAAAAAAACAAATGCCCGATTCTTTCCTTATAATAACCCAAAGTTGTGCGTATGCATAAAATTTCTTCCAATAGTATGATCTTCGATTTTACAAAGAATCAAAGAATGAAAGAATGAAAGAATGATTTATGAAAGAAATTTAACCATAAATTGAAAAAAAAAAAAATAAAAAAGAAAATACCTTTCATAAAATTTACCATATCTTTATAACGATATAATTTTTTTTTTGTCTACAATCATCTTAAAAAAGACATATTTTATTGCCATTTGATATGTATACACTATTCAATATCTGCAAATGTATGCAAACTGCATCCAAAGAAAAAAATATATATCATCATACATTGCGTTTTGACTTTATTATGAAGACTTGATCTAAAAAATTATTAACTTTAAATCTAAACAATTCATGAAACATAAAGGAGACAGCGCTTTTTGAATGAAAAAAAAAAAATCTCCTGCGCCGTTAAATTTGATTATCAAATATACAAGGATCAGGACCATGTGTAAACAAAATTAAAGTTCATAATATAAGGCACAACATTGTCGTCCAAGTAGAGTAATACATGCGGAGAATTTTTTTTTAAGCCCTAAAAAAAAAATAAAAATAAAAATAAATAAATAAATAATAGATATTTTGAGAATAGGAAACAATGACACTCGTATTATGAACGATGTAAAAAGTTAAACGAAACGATTTCAAATAATTTTATAATCTTTCTAATATTTTCAAAATAACTTTATAATGTATGTCATGTTCCCAATTAACATAGTCAACATTAAATGAATTAATGAATTATTTCAACAGTTGAACAAAATTTTGTAATGGAATGAAGGAGTTAAAGATATTGAAAATCGAATGATTTTAAAAGGACTATTAAGGAAATAGAATATTAATTAAGTAAAAGGCGGTATAAAATACTACGTTACACAGAACTTTCAATCGAGTTTAACCTTTAAACATTTAACATTGTAAAGATGGAAATTAGAATTTTTTTTAGTTGATCAAACCGATGATGACTGCAAATTGATGTTACAAGGATCCTAATCGATCCTAGGCGTAGTTTGGCTGATAAATTATAAATCTAAAAAAAAACTGTTTAAATGATGTATATTCTATGTAATAGTGTTACGATATATATATAAAGCCTAGATCCTTTGTCTTGAAAGAAAACTTTCCCAAATAATTATATAAATATACAATTTGCTATTTTTTGCTTTTTTTTTCAATTTCTCTTTTTTCTTTTTATATAATTTTTTTTTTTTTTTTGAATAATGTCATCGCCACCAGCAAATCAACAAACAGCGGCAGATTCTTCTATTGCAACTTTTACTTCTTCGATAGTTTTCAATGTAGCAGTTACAGTAGGAATATTTGTCGCTTTTGATATCTTAAGAAAACGAACCAAAAAAATTTATGAACCTCGAACTTATCTGGTTCCTGAAAGGTAATTTCTCGCCGCAGTTGCCGCAGCAAACCACAAATATTTGGCACTAAATTTATATTAATGATTCTTAGTAAGAGGTCGGAACCACTTCCATCAGGACTTTTTAGATGGGTCCTGCCGGTACTAAAGGTTCCCGATGATGTAGTTATAAAAAGAATAGGTCTTGACTCTTATATGTTTTTAAGATATATGAAAATGTGTATGATCTTATTTGCCATATTAAGCATATTCGGATTAGTAGTTTTATTGCCAATTAATTCTGTAAATCAAGGAAACAATCATGGTTTGGAAAAATTTACTATTGGTAATATTTCAGATAGTAGTAGATTATGGGCTCACGTGATTCTTACTTGGTTATTCTCTGGTACAGTAATATTTTCTTTAGTCTTCATTATTTGAAAGAATTTTATTAATTTATGATTTATAATAGGTATTACAATGTATGCTCTATTTCGTGAGTTTAATACATTTATACGTCTACGCCACGAATATTATACAACTGATGAATTTCGAAATTCTCAACGAGCAACTACAATATTAGTGACGGGAATTCCTAATAAATTAAATAATACTGAAACATTGAAAGCATTATTCGATGTATTCCCGGGTGGTGTGAACCGAATTTGGCTTAATAGAGATCCATCTAAACTTACAAAAGTCACAGCTGAACGAGAGACAATTGTAACTAAGCTAGAAGGAGCAGCAACAACTTACATAATACAACACGCCAAAGATTTAACAAAATCACAATCCAAAGAATCTAATGTTGAAAATGGAAGTTCACCAAATAGTAAACGTCCACAACATCGTAGTGGTAAATTACCATTTACAGGAAAAAAGGTTGATTCTTTAGAAACATATCAAACTGATTTGAATAACTTAAATAAAAAAATATCAGAATTTCAAAGTAATCTTAATGATTTTAAAAGATTGAATTCAGCTTTTATACAATTTCATAATTATGTTGGAGCTCAATTAGCCGCTACTTCAACCATTCCAAAATTAACTAATATTTCACCTGATGATGTTATTTGGGAAAATTTAAATTTAACTAGTACTCAAAGAATGATCAGAAGGGTTATTAGTTTAACCGTTGTCACTGCTCTTGTAATACTTTGGATTCCTGCAGGTATGTACTTGTATATAAATATATATATATATATTTTTTTTTTTTTCAAGGAAAGTTTTAATTATAATGTATATATTTTAGTTACATTCGTCGCGTCTGTATCAACATTGAGCGAATTGGCAAAGATTCCGGGTTTGAAATTTTTGAATGGAATTAATGGAAAATTTCCTGCGCTTGTTGGTATAATTCAGGGTATTTTACCAGCTGTGGCTTTAGCTATATTGATGTGGTTATTACCAGTAATTTTAAGATGTAAGTGATGTAATAACGTGTTGGGAATTTTTTTTTTTTTTTTGAATTTTATTATAAGATTATAAGAATAAAAATTTTTTTTCATTTTAGTTTTATCGAGATTTGAGGGAATTGTCACAAATTCAGGAGTTGATCTTAGCTTGCAAAGCAAATATTTTTTCTATTTGGTACGTAATAGTTATATATAATTTACAAAATAAATAAATAAATAAATTCTTCTCACCGCAACATTTATTCTAGGTTATGAATGTACTATTAGTTACATCATTCGCCAATGGCATATTTAATTCTTTACCAGATCTTATCAATAGTCCAACAAAAATAGTTGAAATTTTAGCAAATAACCTTCCACGTGCTTCAACATTTTTCCTCACTTACGTTCTTCTCACGATAACTTCTTGCTCTTTAGAAATCTCTCAAATTACACCTTTGATTGTGAATTTTATACTTAAAAGATTGTTAGCTAAAACTCCTAGACAAATTTGGGATATGGAAAAAACAATGCCGTTTCAAGATTGGGGAACGGGATTCCCTCCACACGTTTTAATAGCTTGTGTAGGTCTTGTATATTCCGCAGTACAGCCAATAATTCTTCCCATCGTTACATTACATTTTGCACTTTATTATCTTGTATATCGTCATCAATTCCTTTACGTTTATGACAGACTAAATCAAACAGGAGGATTATTATTCCCGAAAGGAATTTATCAAATGTTTACTGGAATTTATATATTTCAATTAACACTTATCGGATTAATGTTCCTTAAACACGGATATGCGCAAGGTATATTATGTATAGTATTATTAGTATTGTCAGTTGGAGTATTATTAGGAATGAAACAAATCTTTAAACATAATCCAAAAGCCGAATTTTTACCTGTTGATTTGATGGGTGTTATTGATATGAAAACAAGAACCCTTTTATTAGGGAAAGATACTCCTAAAAATATTTCTTCAGAAAAAGAACGTAGTCAAAATGATGATGATGATGATTATACAAGACCAGATGTTGTACATATTAATGAAGGTGATGAAGAAGATTTAGATGATGATGAGTCAAATACATTCATGCATCCTGCTCTTGTAGCCACACAACCTAGTGTGTGGATACCTAATGATCAAAATATTTCAAATGATATGATTGATGACTTTAGGAAAGATGGTATTAAGGCAACTAACCACGGTGCAAGTCTTAATGAAAAATACAAGGTTGTAATAAATATAGATGAAGTTCCGTTAGAATTTAGAGATGACAAAGCTGCTAAACGGAAAAGAGCCGATAAAAAGAGAGAGTTAAAAGGATTAAAGAAACAAGTAAATGAAATTGAAGAAATTGGAGAAAATCCTTCTTATAATAATGAAGAATGATTCACGTGATGATGGATGGAAAACTTTTAATTAATTTTTTATTTTGAGATTATTTATTATTTAATTCACTTATTTTTACATGTATTGTATATTCTCATTAAAATCTCGCCTAAACGGCTAAATCTAAGCTAAATAATCTGAATTGAAATATATTTATGTAAAAGGCAAAGTTGGTAGTACACTACTAAAAAAAGAAATATATAAGTTTTTTTTTTTTATCTGAAATATAAATTCTCAATTTCTTGAGTTAAATTTCGTAATAATTTATTTTGTGGTACAATCGAATATATATATATATATAATTTTTTTTTATAGAAAAATTCACGTTAAAAAACGCCCAATCCCAATTTTTATTGTCGATCAAAGAATTTGTGCTGTTTTACTAGAAGAAAATTTTTTGATGGACGGAGAATTGACTCCGAATGGATTGAACAAAAGTGGAATTCTATTAAAAACTAACTCTATTCAATGAAAAAAAAAAAAAATGAAAAAATTACAAGTTTGTGTAAATCAATTTCCTCTTATATGTAGAGAAAAAAAAACATTTGTCCTCATGATATCACATTATATCTCTTCAATTTAACTGATAGATGGTGAAGATTAGATGTCATTCGGTATTCCACTAACTTCTTTTATCAGAGTTCCACCAAACAAGATAAAGTTAGAAACACGAGTCTTAATTCAATACGGAATATTTGTCACTGCTCATAATACTGTAAATATGTACTTGTAAAGCAAAAATTATTATTGTCTGTATCTACATTGAGCGAATTGGCAAAGATTTTGGGTTAACATTCTTGAAAGCAATTGCAGGATATTTTTATACCAGCTGTGACATTAAGTTCGAAAGGATTCAGTAGTTGATCATACCAATATAATCTTCTTTTGTGATATAATTCACCGACTATATCTAAATCTTGCCGAATAACCAACCTTCCACGTACTAAAAGATTTTATATATTCCAATTCAATTGTTTTCTCACATCACAGGTGGCTGTGATTACAAATTAATCTTTTTTGGTATATAAAAGACAAGTTATAAAATATATGTCGGCTATGTTATATTTACGTTTGGTCGATCTAACGATCTAGACAACATCGAAACGGATCTACGTAAATTATCTGGGTACATTGTGATTTACACTATCTTTCCGAGTTCAAGGATTATATGTTTTTTTTTACATGAGTTGATAAACGATGATAAACATGATAATTTTTAATTTTAATATTTTTCTCGTAATATAAACTATAAGCCCTAAATTCAAGCCTCAATCACATATTGCATTACAGATTTTTACCTTGTGGAATATAATATATTTGGTGTGTAATTGCTAAATTTATCTAGAATAACACAATATAATGGTTATAATAGGTATTACCCGTTGGCTATTTGCGATAGAAAATTGGTTAGCTTTTACTCTTTTGTTGTCTATGAAAATTCCAAATGGATAACTTCAAATGTTAAATGTTAAACGCCAATTCTAATTTTAATTTTCATTGGTGGTGATTAAAGAATTTGAGGAATGTTGCGCAATTATTTTATTTATTAGATGATGAACGGAGATTTGATTCCGCATGGATTGAACATAAGTTACATTATGGAAGTCTATTAAGAACACCTTATTCAATGAAAAAAAAAAAAAAAAATGATATTTATAATTTCGGCAATCGTGGGATGTTTGTGTAAAGTCAATTTCTTAATTGAAACAACTTGGTTACATTGATAACATTATTTTATTTTTTGTTCACATGTTCAATATTTATAATGTTTGTAGCTAATATCTATTGAATTAGGGATTCTCTCTCTTCTTTTTATATAATATATAAAGAAAATTTTTTTTTTTTGTTCTTTGTTCTTTTTGATGATATCACCCATAACGTAAATTAATTAAATGAATCTTGATGAAATATCAGAAAAAAAAATAACTCAACGTATTGTTATCAAATAAATATTAGGAAGAAAAAAAATGCTATTTAAGATAATACTATTCCACATTATCTTCTCAATTCTGATAACCATTACAACATGTGAAGTTCGTTCGATAGATGGTGAAGGAAATAATAGATTTTACCCATCAGATGGCATGCCATCAAATCCTTTCGTCAGAGAAAAACCAAATAACGCTCTATACGCTCCAGGGCCAGTTCCATTTCAAATGGTTCCTACACCAGGGAATTACGGCGGAAATGATCCAAAAGCATCTTGTGCCGATCCACCATCTCTTGATGTTTTTCCATTACCTAGATGTGTTAGTGATAAAATTAGTGCTATGATATTAAAAGATTCGGATGCTTTTGATCTTACACGTTTGGATAAATTTAAAAGTAAACGAAAAAATTCTCATATCGTAAGTTTATTTATGTTGCGCCTCATTTTACTGCGCCATATATAAAAAATTAATAATTAATGCAATCCTTTAAACAAGTTAACATATTGGGCATTTTTCGCAAGAATGGATATTGTTGTTAGCCCTCTCAAAGGAGACGTCTATCCACAAGGAGTTTATATCCCTCAAGACGATGCGGCATATTTATCAAGTTATATTAATGGCCCGTCGGTCAATACCTTTGCTTATTTGCCATTAGTAGTAAGCTTAAAAAAAAAATTATTTATTATATTATGAAAGATAAAAGATTATTACAAATTATTAACGAACAAATATCTTTTTGGTTAGGCGTCTCACTCATTTAATCGATCAGAACCAGCCGGCAATTATACAGGAGTAAATTCAGCCACGACCTTCCTTGACGCGTCCACTATCTATGGAAACACGGAAGAACAATTACAAGAACTTCGAGATTTTGGTAATAACGGAAAGATGAAATTGTCTGGTTATAATACGCCTGATGGACAATTTGGATATCCACGCACAGATCCGGAAGGAAATGTAATTGTAGGAATTAAGGCAAAAACGAAAAATGTCTTTACTGATTTGTTTTCCACGATTTTTTTACGTGAACACAATCGAATATGTACTGAGTTAACTGCAATTCATGGGAATGATTGGAATGACGATCAATATTTTCAGGAAGCTAGAAGATGGGTTATAGCTTATATCCAAAAAATTACTTATTATGAATATCGTAAGTTTAGGATCTGTTTTGTTTTGTATTTTTATATTGCTACCGTTCATAATTTTCGTCCTGTATTATAACATAGTTGGAACTGCGTTGGGCGTTCCTTTACCTCCATATAGCGGGTATAGAACAGACATAAGACCAGCTATTGACACGTTCTTTGCTAGTGTTACTTTTCGTTATGGACATTCTGAGATCAGGTATAAATTATAAATATTTGTATATTATTATATTGTTTACGAGTCCTTTTTTTTTTTATTAATATTAAATATTTATACTTTCATTAATAGCGATTTTTATAACATAGTTAATGGAAAAGGAGATTTACTTGCGAAATTATCATTACATGATTTAAAAGTACCAAACTTAATAGCAACTTATGGGGTCCCATCACTCGTTCTTTCATTAGCTCTTCAATTGTATATATTATTTTTTTATGATTTTTATATAATCTTTTAAGAAAAAAAATAATAACTTTTTTTTTTATATTGCTATAGACAAGAAGAAGTTGATGTCTATTTTTCTGAATTTATGTAAGTTATTAATTTTGTTTTATCAAAAAAATTAATTAGACATTAGTAACTTCTTATCATCATATTTGAATTAATAGGCGAAGTTATCATACGGTACCTGGACCTACCACTCCAGCTGTGGATATTGCAGCGTAAGTTAATTAAATATCTTATAAATATATATTAATATGTTCATATAATCATTTAATAATATTTCTATTTATGCTTTAGTCTTGATATAGTTCGAAGTAGAGATCATGGTATTCCATTATATAATGATGCAAGAGAAGCATTTGGCTTACCAAGAAAAACATCATGGGCCCAAATGTCAAGTGATCCCGACGTACAACAGAAGTTACAAAACACATACGCCTCAGTTGATCAAGTTGAAGCATTAATGGGTGGATTAGCAGAAGATCATATTAATGGAGGAAATTATGGAGAATTAATTTCAGCTAGCTTTGTCGAAACATGGACAAGAATAAGAGATACAGATAGATTTTGGTATGAAAACAAAGAGGTGTCAGGATTTAGCGACGATGATCTTTCTAAAATACATACAACCAGATTATTAGATATTATAAAAAGAAATACACCACCAGATTCAGTTTATCCGGATAATCTTTGGTTTGTACAGCCACCTGCCATACCAGTATCACTTAATAATGAATATGGTTATAGTGTATTACTTGCTGATGGATTCAGTATGCAATGGAAAATAGATGGTACAGATGTTGTTTTCTTAATTACTGTGAGTAGTATAAATTCGTGGTTTGGTATAGGATTTAATCCTGATGGGGCCGCGATGAAAAATACAGACATGATGATCTTTTGGAATAGTAATGATGCTAATAATGGAGTCGTTGGCGAGAATTTTAAAGGTGTTGATCGTGCTGTTAAACCTAGAGAATTACCACCTGACGATCAAATTATAAAAATAACAGATGGCACAAATGTTGCAAATGGAATAACTACAGTTGAGGTTAGACGACCTTTGTCTGCTAAGAATAGAAAAACTCTCGTCGGTCAAATTGAAAGTAAGATTTATTATTATTATTTTTTTTTAATGGATTAAAAGTATATTAATGTTGATTGAATGAAATTTATTTAGTGGTTTATGCTTGGAATCTTAATTCAAGAGTGTTAGCCTATCATGGTGGAAATCGTAATACAAAAATGATAAATCTCATAACAGGAGAAAGTGCAGGTTTTGTTAATGATAAGGAAAAACGATTATTGTTAATGCACGGAATTGTAATGTTTATAATTTGGGGGATTCTCTTCCCAGGTATGTAAATTTAATATTACTAACATATTTAGTTTTTTTAATTTGGCGCGCTTATATTTGATTTAATTATAGGTTCAGTATGGATTGTTAGATATTTGAGACACATAGATTCGTATGTATTATTACTCTGTTTTTTAAAAAATCTAAGTGTAGAATAATACTCTTAAATTCTCGATTAATTACGTTGATCAGGTATATGTCTCAACATCGAAATTTGAATCTCCTTGGTGGCGCGGTAGTAGCTGCATTTGGTGCAGTGGCCATGTCGACGGTAGACTTGCAAGCAAGTTCTCCTCACGGAATGTAAGTTAAAAGAGAATAGTATATTGTATTCTGTTACGATTTACTTTAAAATATTTAATACCCTTTTTTCTTTTTTTTTTTAATTTTTTCCCTTTTTTTTTTTTAGAATGGGAATAATTGTATTTACGATTACAGGAATTCAGGTTGCACTAGGTTTATTAGCAATTTGGGCATTGGCTAATGTCGAATCAGCAGCAACAGGAGTAGTTTGTCATTTAAAACATTTGCATTTTTACTTAGGAGGTGCATTACTTTTAAGTGCATGGTATAAAATTTTATTTTTATGTTAGCATTTACGCATTGATTGTATTGATTGTTTATTAAATTTATTTATTTATTTTGTTTATATTAGGGCAAATATATATTTAGGAATGATTCAATTTGACACAAAATTTAACGGCAATGGAGGTCATAAACCATATCTTTGGGCTTATACGGCGTGGTTAGGTAAATGTTGTTATTATTATATTTAATGTATCAACTTTTTCTAGAAGAATTTATCTAATAATAACTTTTTTTTTAAAAAAAAAAACGCGTTATGATAGTAATTTTTGGATTTATAATAACAGCAAGCGAATTTTATTATAGAATTAGAAACATGCAATTCTTATGGCCGGCAAAAACTACAGATGATTTGACAAGACGTATTCGTGATTGTATTCCTGATAACGTTTTTGAAAATTTACCCGCCATAACATGGAATGTATGTGTATATGAAATTAAAATTTACCTATATATATATTTTTTTAATTTTAATTTTTTTTTTCATTTTTAGGAATTTAATCAAAGAGTTATGACGGGAGCTAATTTAGTTATAGCAGAAGGGTTGGTATTTGATATACATAAATGGATTCCAATACATCCAGGTGGACAAAAAATCTTGAAAAGAGTCATTGGTACGGATATTACCAATGACTTCTTTTTCGATCCAGCAGTTGTAACTGTTATTAATAAGAATTTTAGTAATGAGTATAATGAAAAAATCAATCAAAACAGTCTATCGGTATTAACAGATAACATGTACAGAGAGAAAACTCAAAAAGAAGGTATATTTAAACCATATAGTGTAGCAAACGCAGTTGACTTGATTAATGCAACAGCATTTAAAGATAAACGAGTAGCGATGCATCGACATTCAAAATTTGCTACTTCGAAAATAGCTACCATGGTAGTAGCAAGGATCATTGATCCCATAGATGAAAACAATAGTTCGCATTCACCATCAATATCATCACCAAAGAGAGATATAGATATTAAGATTTTAAATAGCGATGACGATATGAAAGATCATCCAACCTATTCTCCTACCATTTTCCGTCGATACATTTTGACTAATATTGAATCAGTATCTAGAAGTGATTCTGAAAAGCCCGTAAAAAAATTCACTTTCCAAGTTATACATCCAAAAGACAGATTACCAAAATTCCTTCCTGGAGATTATATTGAAATTATGAGTGATGCAAATAATCATGTGGTCATTAGACCATATACTCCACTTCAAGGACCAACTGAAAATAGCTTCTGTATATTAGTTAAAATATACAAAGATGGAGCCATGAGTCAACATTTGGTAAGTAAATTCAATAAATAAATATATATATATTTAATATTTGTATATTGATTGGTTCTTTTTCTTCATAGAATAAACAATTGAGGAATTTTGAGATCAAAGTGAGAGGACCATTTGATATAGCGGAACGAATGGCACAAGTATCATCACCAACTTTAAAACCGGCTTCAATAATAAGTAGACCATCGTCACCTTCACTCACTTCACCAACTCACGCATTTGCCACTGGTAATGATAAATTTGGCGGTTACCACAATAGTGATAAAAGATCATATAGTGGTATGAGTAGAGGACAATCAATGTATAATTATAGTATCAGTAATATTGGTAGTAATATTACTAGTGGGTACAATTTAAATCATATACTTGAAGGTAGAAGTGGGATATTGTTGAATAAAGAAAGAGAAGATTTATGTTGGGATCATTTGTTTATGATTTGTGGTGGTACTGGAATTACTCCGATGTTACAATTGGTATGTTTTAAACGTAATATATATATATAAAAGATCAAATACTAATATTCCCGCTTTTTTTATAAAAAAAATATATATATAGATACAATATCATATGGATAAAGCCGCCACAGTAGGATCTAAATTTAACTTATATTTATTAAATGCAAATGATACGATCGCAGATTTGATTCAGCCACAATATTTAGATTATTTATGTACAGTGCTTAAGGGAAAACTTAGAATTACTTATATTTTATCAAGACCACCACCAATTTGGAGAGGATTAAGTGGACAGATTGATGATACTTTATTATTTGATTGGATTCATCAAAATTATTCCGTACCTCCACCAGCAATTCCACCAAGATTATCAAATTATGGTACAGCAAGTGGAAGTAATACAAGCAGTATGATAAGTACTAATACTAATACACAACCACCTCCCAGGCCAAAGCATTATAGTAAAAATCCGATACACGATTTTGAAGAATATGAAGAAATCGTAGAACAATATAACACCGATAGTAGAACATCACAACAACGACGACAACAACGACGACGACAAAATGATGACGATAATGATCTATATGATCCACAATATCGTGCTTCTAACAGTAGAATGCCACCACCTTCTCCGATACAAATTCCAGTAGAATCACAAACACCACCTTCCCATTATTCTCCCAATTCGCAAAATTTACCTTATTATTTTTCACCATTACATAGTAATCTACAACACACGAACGAAATAATGTTATTAAATGAACGTCATAACTATATGAAAGCGTTAGCCATGGATAATTCTAACCAAGTTAAAGTAGTTGTATGTGGTAGTGGTAGATTTAATGATAATATTAGAAGATCTTTGGAAAAATTAGGATTCCCTATCGAAGAAAAAGCTTTATTTATTGTGTAATTTAAACAATTTATTATTATTATATTATTATTATTATTGATAAAGCGTCTGTTATTATATTATTTTAATTCAAATATGTTAAATAAAATAAATAAATAAATAAATAAAAAAAAATTAAAAAGTATAATATTCAAAATAATTCATTTATTATGAAAAAGATATAAATTTAAATATAAAAAAAAAAAACTAGACCTAGTATAATTAATTATTTGTTAACTATACGTGCAATAAAATTGTTAAATTTCTTCTATTTAAAACATCAAAAAATCTCTTATTAGATTCATTATCACAAAACCAATTTTTTGGAAAATGAATATAACATAATTGTTTAGAAATATATGGAGCCGCTTCAATCAAATCATTACCAATATTAAGTTTATCAACAGAAACGGATAACATTAAATCTAAAAATTGAAGATTTTTAAAAGTTTTAAAAAGGATTGGTAATTTTGGAATAAAATTTTCTATTTGTTGAAAAGCAAGACTTAAACTATATAAATTAATACAATTTTTAATAATTGAATCACGGAACATCATAGCATTTTCTGGATCTTCAACATTCCCAGAGATACAAAGCTTATCAAATCCCATTGAATTGTTGATTAATTTGGAAAGTTGTATAGCAGAAATATTCTTTACACGAAGTTTTAAATCTTTTAAATTTGGAAATTTTTGTTTAACAAATTCTTCCATCCCATAAATATCATCATATTTTGAATCAAAATGTAATTTTTGTAATTCATTACATTTTGTAAATAATGTTAATGGGAATAATTTTTTATTCAATTGAATATCGATCAATGTTTCAATACCTTGAAAAGCATTTTGAATATTAATAATTTCAAAATTTCTAGAAGCTTTATTTGAAACTTCTAAACGAAAACTACGTAAAGATTTTTGTGAACTTATGAGATACGCCAAAGCATCATTATCTTCATAGATATCAAGAAATTCCAAATCTCGAATCGTTTCACAACAGTCTGCTAATGCATACAAAAATTCTGGATGCATATTTCCATTACATACAAGTTTCCTTATATATTCTAGAGTGCATTTTCCATTAGGAAAACTTTTGAACACAAAAAGTGAATAATCAACATGAAAAATTTGATCAAATCGATCAAAAAATCCAAGGTAATTAAGTCTTTGAATTTTTGTTATGAGTAAGTGTCCAATCTTTTCAATAAGAAAATTAATTAAATTCAAATCATATTTTTCAAAATTTTTAAATATAAATTGTTCTACACTATAACTTATATCATTAAAATTGAGATTTCTAAGAAAAGCTGGATAATCAAAACAAGTTTTTCTTTTCATCCAATCTGTTAAAGTTACTCCAGATTCGATTAAAAAATTACGATCATCATCTGTAAGTCTTGAAATATAAGTTGAAATTAACATTTCAGACAATTCATCATCATCTTCTTCTTCACGACATTCAAAGACGTGTGACCAAGGATCACTCCAAAGTAATGGAATTGCAATTTTACACCAAGTTCTGTTTACAAAGATACAAGGATATAAAGTATAACTTGTATTAAGAATTTTAAATATTTCAAATAGACACTCTGTAGGTAATTTAACAGACATGATTATTATTTTTTTTTTCAATCAACTTTTTTTTTTTTTTTTTTTTTTTTTTTAAAAAAAAAAAAGAGAGGAAAATAAAAAGCAAATAAAAATTTAAATATTATTACATAAAAACTTATATCAACAAGTTAGACTTAAGTCGAAAATTTGGTATTTTTATTGGAAAAAAAAGTTATAAGATCCATTCAATTTGCCTTTTAAAGGATTTTATATGATGATATTTATTAACGGGATTTTCCCCGCATTGTAGCTTGTTTATTTATTAAATGAAAATCAATTTATTTATTCTATTTATCATATATCTATTCCCCTTTGTAAAATAAACTCCGTTTAACTATTGTTGTCTACAGCCAGTTAGACAATTTCCAAGGATTGATAATATTGATAATAAAATTTGTATACTATTATTGGTGTTTTGGAAATGATAATGGGATAGAGAGATTGAACTAAAAAAAAAAAATGATTAACTGGACAGACTAAAAAAGTAGTAACCTAAAATGTTTAAGTAAAAATTTTTTCACCCGAAAATAAAAAGCCACCTTTTACGCGGTCAAACGGTCAATATCTTTATCCGTCTTACCCGGATTATACTACAGTATAATGAAAGAAAAGAAATTTAAATGCATGTATCTAACTTCTAATCATTGTATTGGTTTGATAATTGAATAAATCGTCAATCCCCATTATCTGTAAGCAAGAAAAAAAAAAAAAGAATATTAAAAAGAACGTTTGTTTTCCTTTAATAGAAAAAATTATGCAAACGCCTTTTTAGGAAAATCATATGATAAAGAAATATGTAGGATAAAAAAAAAAACCGTTAAAAATTCATATTTCATACACCTGATAAATAGGTCATAACTCATAACACAAAAGATGCGTGCGCCCGCATTTGCATTTTACATAACAGATATTTTTTAAATTAAAAAGCAGCTGTTGCACAAAAATGTAAAAATGTCATTAACGCTAGTTATTAAATCCTGTTGGGTAATCGGGCAATTGGACAATATTGGACAGGTTCTTGGACACTTTTAATATGTCCAAAATCATAAAAATTTCTTCATTGCCTAAGTTTATTGAAGGCTTATAATTGTCACACCATAGCGGCATTATTGAATATTGAATACGCGTTTTTTTTTTTAAAAAAAAAAAGAAATAATAATAATAAGATTTTATCTTTTTTTTTTTTTTTTTTTTGGGGGATAACGAAAAATGGAAGAATCCGCATTATCAAAAATAATCTATATCTGAATGATATATATCTGTATGACATCTTTTTAATACCTAAAATATATATCTCTATTTAAAAGATATTCATTCTTTCACATAAATATTCCGTGATAAATTATATTTTGACTTCTTATTATGGATATGAGCGTTTAATTGATAATTTTGTAAAACCTTGGCAGCTGACAGGATTCGTTCTACAGGGATCATTTAGTTTTTTCCCACCATCATGAGAACCGTATACATTTTCGGGCAATGAACATATATAGTTAGATCAGATGATAAAATTATTTACAACCAATCGATTGGCTTCTACAGTCCATATTAATTGAATAATAATACACTCACTACCCTGATTACCTGGTACTGTTTTAAGGGATGGGGGGAGGCAAAGTCGATTATAAGGAAATCTTGAATGAGACTGATAGATAAACTTTCATTTGAATTCAGATCATTTGCACAATGTGATTAAAGTTACTGCTGCGCCGTTCTTTCGTACACAATGTACTTTACTGTACGTAATGTGCATCGGTCCGTATTACCGAGTAATAAATATTGTTCTAATTGGTGAGTCAAATTACTCAAATAAGCAGGGTCATATTGTAACGGTTTGGTGGTTAATAAATAAATAAATATATTTATATCTGATATATATACTGTATATATTTTGGCGTTTTACTAAAAAAAAAAAAAAAAAGATGGTTACTATTTTTAAATTAATCATTGTTCCTAAAAAGGATTGTTAATCCAAATAAATATCTTTAATTGAACCTATATTTTGCAGGTCACTTGTTTATCCCGATTTGATCTAACTGTAATAAGGTAGGTAATATAATAACACCATGAAAGTTCCGTATCCATATTATGTTATTTTACAAATACGGATAAATAATATTGTTATGTTTATATTAACAAAACGAATTATCATAAATTTTTGTTTTCAGAAATTCTACTATTTTTTGACACTTGCATTAATTACTAATTTCTATCTGTGTTATTTTTACTATTAAAGATAATTTTTTTTTAATTACCAATCGATCTAGGGAAACAAAGGAATCATTTGTGTAAATGCCAAATGTTGTTGACAATCCTGAAACAAATTTAATTGATGAGAGTAACCTAATATAGTAGAAATGTTTTTTATAAATCCTCTTTTTTTTTTTTNATAGAAAAAAAAAAAGGATCATTATTATTAGTCCTTTTTACCTTTTTTTTTTTTAATATTATAAAGAATACCGAATTTAATTAATATTGTTTAATTCTGATTTATTTTTGGAAAAACTATATTTTTTTTTCAAACATAAAAAAAAAATATCTTTATTATATATAAAAATTATCAACTCTTTTTTTTTTTTTAAAAAAAAAAAAAAAAAGTTTTAACGATGACTAAACCAAATAATAATAAGGTTGCCACAGTAATACTGTTAATTCTGTTAGTCTTCGTTAACTCTATAATAGTAATAGCAGAAATACGTCCACTCGATGGACAATCAAATAATAAAGCAAATCCAAGTGCTGGTACACCACAATCATTATTTACAAGTATTGGAAAAACTTCTTGGCCAGATCCATCAGGAAATACGATGGTTTCAACACCTGGAGAGTATTCAATAAATATAGCTAAAACTACTGCTTGTACTGTTCCTTTACTTCAAGGACAATTTCCTCTTCCAAGATGTATTAGTGATTTAATTAGTGGATTACAAGCTAAATTGGGTGATGAATTCAATTTAGATGCTCTGGAAGCAAAAAAATCAAAAAGAAAAACTTCTCATATGGTATAATAATTATTATTTTTTTTTTTTACAAAATAATTTCTTATTTTTAATTTAATTTTTATTCTTATTTCTTATTTTTTTTTTTTTTTTCCCCTATAAAGTTAACATTTTGGGGTCAATTTGCAAATCTGGATATTGTGAATACTGCATCTAATGGTGAAACTGTGGCCATACTTATTCCTTCGGATGATATTAATTATATATCACAATATTCTATTGGTCCACCAAATCCTCCTTTATCGGAATTTTTTTTACCATTTAATAGAACAATTGGACCAAATAGAAATGGTATTAACCGAATTACATCATTTCTTGATGGTTCATTAATTTATGGTGTTACTATTGAAGGTCAATCAAGAGTTCGTGATACAACAGGTGGACGTGGAAAATTTAAATTAAATTATCTCTCAAATGATGATGGTAAATTTGGTTATCCTTTAGTTGATGGTATAACTGGTGAATATATTTTTGCTGTTGAAGAACGTAAAGGAAAAAATGTTTTCATAAATACAATTATGCTTATTCTTATGAGAGAACATAATCGTAGATGTGATGATTTATATGAAATACATAGTAATAATTGGAATGATGAGGATTATTTTCAAGAAGCAAGAAGATGGGTTATTGCAATTATTCAAAGAATTACTTATCTTGAATATCTTAGTGTTTTATTAGGAACTCCTTTACAAAGTTATCAAGGATATGATGCTTCACTTACACCATCTATTGATTCATTCTTTGCTACTGTTGCTTCTCGTTATGGTCATTCCGAATTGAGTGATGTTTATAACATTGTTAATAAAGATGGTTACACTCTTACAGAATTATCTCTTAATGTACTTCAAACTCCTAACATTATTGAAACTTATGGAGTTCCAACATTGGTTCTTTCAATGGCTCTTCAAAGGTAAATAAATAAATAAATATATATATATATACATTTGTGTGATGTGCCACTTTTTTTTTTTTTTTTGAAAAATAAACCAAAATGAAATTTCTAAAATAATTTCTAGACAAGAAGAAGTTGATATCTTTTATGCTGATCAAATGAGAGCTTTTCGTCCAAAAGGTCCTACAAATACTCAAGATATTTCAAGTTTTGATATTATGAGAAGTCGTGATCGAGGAATACCATTATATAATGATGCGAGAGAAATATTAGGATTAAAAAGAGCTACTCAATTCGTTGACATTTCACAAGATCAAGAAGTTCAAACTCGTTTAAAAAATGTTTATGGAAATGTGAATCAAGTTGAATCTATGATAGGAGGTTTAGCTGAGGATCATATACCAGGATCAGTTTTAGGTAATCTCTTTTACACAAGTTTTACTAAACAATGGACTTTAATACGTGATTCGGATAGATTTTGGTTCGAATCACCAGATGCAGGATTTACAACTTCAGAAATTAATGAAATTCGTAATACAACTTGGTTATCAGTTATTCAAAGAAATACTCCACAAGATATTCTTTATCCAACAAATTTATGGAGTGTTCAACCTACAACATCATTTAATATAACAACACTTAATGGAGATCAATCTAATCAATCTAATAAATATCCTTCACAAAATGTTATTAAATTAAGTGAGGTTTATGAAGTTAGATGGTATATTGAAAGTGATCAAATTAATTTTCAATTAACAATGTTGAGTACAAATGCATGGTTCGGAATAGGTTTTAATCCATCAGATACTGGAATGATAGGTGCTGATATGATAATTGTATGGAATAAAAATGACTCAACTTTATATGTAGATAATTTTAAATCTAATGGATATAAAAAACCTGAAGTAGAAAATAAATATATAACAGTAAAAAGTACTTCTATATCAGATGGTATTACCCAAGTTGAATTTTCACGTCCATTAGCTCCTTTAAATAAACGTCCAATTACTAATAATTTAGTTACAATGATTTATGCTTGGAATCCAAATTCGATGGAATTATCTTATCATGGAGGAAATCGTGGAGCAACAAAAGTAAATTTTTTTTCAGGTGAAACTTCTTCTGATGTTTTACTTACACAAAAAATTCATGGTATTGCAATGTTTATAGTTTGGGGGTTAGTATTTCATTATAAATGGTTTACTTTTTTAATCCAGAAATATAAATATAAGTTTTTAACATCATTTTTTATTCCATTGATTATTTTAGTATTCTTTTCCCTGGTGAGTTTAAATTGTATACTGATTTAATCAATCGAATTTAAATTGTCCACTTTTTTTTAATTTATATTTATCTATCATATATACTGTATTTATATATATTTTTTAGCCTCGATATTTATTGTTCGATACTTGAAGCATATTGATTCTTATATGTTTCAACATCGTAATTTACAAATGCTCGGTGGTGTTATAGTAATTACCTTTGGGGCCGCAGCTATGGCGACCGTTCCTCAACATGGAAGGAATCCCCATGGAATGTAAGTAATATTACGAATTTTTGGGGATGAAAAAGTAAAAGGTTATAATTTTAATTGATGTCTTGACTTTTTTTTTTTTTAGTGTTGGATTGTTTGTTTATTTCACTTTATTCGTTCAAATTGGATTGGGCATTCTTGCCATATGGGGTCTCGCTTCTGTGGAATCGGCTAGTACAGGAATTGTTGTCGGATTAAAACATCTTCATTTTTATTTAGGTGTTGCATTGATGGTTCTTACATGGTAAATACTATATATATATATATATATATATTAATTCAATAATAATATGTTTTTAAATACAATTTTATAGGTGTCAAATTTACCTTGGATTAAAACAATATGGTGCACCAAAACTAATATGTATACTTTATTTATGTTGGTTAGGTAAATATAATTTTGAAACAATAAAATTACTCTTTTTTTATTCTATATTAATACATTTTAAAAAAATAAAAAAATTATAGGAATCTTGGTAATGATGATAGTTGCATCAGAGTACGTTTACAAATATAAAAATATGCAATTTTTATGGCCTGTCAGAGAAACCGGAGATAAAAACAAACGTCTTCATAATTGTATTCCTGAAGATGTTTATGAGCAATTACCAGCAATAAGTTGGAATGATTTCAATTTAAGAGTTATGGCAGGAGCACATTTAGTAGTAGCGGAAGGATTAGTATTTGACATACATAAATGGATTAAAATACATCCAGGAGGACAAAGAATATTAAGAAGAGTAATTGGTACTGATATTACACAAGATTTCTTCTTTGACCCTACAGATCAAATAGTTATTAATAGAGCTTTTTCGGAAAATGAAAAATTAATGAAACAAATGGAAGAAAATGATGCTGATAAAAACAAGTTAAAGAAAAGAAAACCAAATCAAATGATACGTCCAACAACGATAGCTAATGCTGTTGATTTAATTAATAGTACAACATTTAAAAATTCAAGAGTAGCAATGCATCGTCATTCAAAATTTGCCACAGCTAAATTAGCAACTATGGTAGTAGCAAGAATATCGGATATACCAAATGATTATGATCAACAAAAGAAAGATGATAATTTTAGTTCAACTACTAAAACTACAATAACTACCATACCTCAAGATAATTCTAATTATATATTTAGAAGATATATTTTGACCAATATTGAATTAGCTTCAAGGCATGATTCCGAAAATCCTGTTAAAAAATTAACATTTCAAGTTCTTCATCCAAAAGATAAATTACCAAAATTTCTTCCTGGAGATTATATTGAAATTATGAGTTATGTTAACAAACATATAGTAATTAGACCATATACACCATTACAAGGACCTTCTGACAAAACATTTACAATCTTGGTTAAAATTTACAAAGATGGTGCTATGTCTCAACATTTGGTAAGTTTAAATTTATATTAATGCGTATTGGTTTAAATAATTTATACTTATCTTTGTGCAAATTATTTATAGGACAAACAATTAAGAAATTTTGAAATAGCAGTTAGAGGACCATTTGATATAGCGGATAGAATGTATGTATCACCGCAAGTATTATCGTTACCACAAAAAAATTTGTCACCAACTTCACCAATAATTGGACCATCAAGTCCAAATTTAGTACGTAGAGCAACAACATTAATGAGACAAAATAGTATAAATAATTTTGTTATTAATCCACATCATAGTTATCAACCAAGTCATTTTGGTTTAGATAGTGTTTATGGTGATGAAAACCGTTCGGTATATGGTGGTAGTAATAGTGATAGTGCCCAATCTAATTTTAATGGTAGAATATTGTTAAATTCTGCTAGAGGAGATCAATGTTGGGACATTTTATTTATGGTTTGTGGTGGTACGGGCTTAACTCCTATGCTTCAATTGGTAAGTAAATTATTTTGTTCTAATATATATAAATATATATATTTTCTAACTTTCGAATGAATTTTTGTTTTATAGATTCAGTATCATTTTGATAATGCAGATAATTTCAAATCAAATTTTAAATTACATTTACTCTGTGCGAATACACAAATAGCAGATATAATTTCAATGAAATATTTAGATTTTCTTGCATCAACATCAGATGGTAAACTTACAGTAACTCACATTTTAACAAAACCTCCACCAATATGGAGAGGATTAACAGGTCATATAGATGATAATATACTCTTCAATTGGATATCAAAATATTATCAAGTACCACCTCCAGCAATACCACCAAGAATTAATACACCTGTAACACAAATTGTTAATAATAATTCTCAATCACAAATTTCATCAACACCACCTCAAATGTTGTTAACTTCAGCATATAGCCCACCAAGTTCGATATTTCCATCCATAGATGAAAATTATAGTTATCAAATGAGAAGAGATAATTTACCCGGTTTTATATATCCTAATAATGAAATGAATGTTTTATCCGAAAGACAAGAATTTATGAGAATGTTAAACCAAGATACTACTCAAGCTTGTAAAGTTATTGTTTGTGGTCCTTTTGGTATGATGGAAGGTGTTAAAAGATCTTTAGAAAGGATTGGTTTTCCTGTTGATTCAAAAGCATTATTCATTCAGTAAAAATTAGATTATTAATATAAATAATTTGTAATTAATATTTTACAATGTATATATATACAGTATATTTATATATATATATATATATATATTTTTTACTAGATTTTATTATAAACATGAAACAGAATATTTTATTGACTATTATTATAAAAAAGAAAATCAAATTTAGATCCTTATAGATCAAGAAATATATTGATATACGTATTGAAAATCGTTAATAATTAATGATTTAATTAAATAAAAATTTTTTTTTTTTTTTTGAATTGAATTTAAAATGTAGAACTAGTTGGTCGGTTTAATTATAAAAATGATAATCTAATAAATAATCCTCTTGCTTATAATCTTCACAAATATTTAAAAATTTTGAAAAATTATAAGTAAAATTTTTGTGAGCATAAAAAGAAATCGGTTTTAATCCTAATAATTTTCTTTTCTTCATAAAAATTTTAAAATCTTCTACTAATGTTAATTTCCAGCCGATTTCTAAATATAACCTAGATAAATTATTTGAAGAAATATTTATCATCTCTTTCATAAGATTATCAAATTGACATATTTTCTGTGTAAAATCTTGCATCACTGGATAAAGATGTAACGTTTTCAAATTAGAGCATCTTCTTAATAATTGAGATAATTCCGGAACGTTACTTTCACTAATTACTCCTTTGAATATGGTTAGACTTGGACAATTATTACTGATAGAATTGATATATAAACCAATATCACACGGATCTTCAATTCTTGAAGATGTAGTGATGATGATTTGTTCTAAATCACAAGAAGAATTATCAATGAATTGTGTAATAATATCATAATAAATCGTATTACTGTCGATAAACAATTTCTTGAGATTCTTCAATGATGCATTTGCCATATGTTCCCAATGTCTTATAGAATGTTCAATGTTATAAATTATAATTAATTCTGTTAAACTTCCAAAACCTTTCAAAATAAAAAAAATTTTCGGGGAATCCTTTATAGTAAGTCTAGTAATCGAATTTTTCTTTGAAATTTCAACCATCATATTATTGGTATCTGGATCAATGATAGATCCAATTATACTAATTTCTATCGTTAATTCTTTTAAATTATTTTGTACGGTAATAAAATTTCTTAATTCTTCAGAACATAAATTATGATTTACGATTTCTAAATGATCAACATTACGTGAGAGTTGCGATAATTTTGATAAATATGTGAGAGATCCAATTTGCAAATGTCGTAAATTAGCGATACAATTCTTTGCTATTGGTTCACTTTCAGTGATTTCTATTATAAATGAAAAATTATAATTTGATATATAAAGCGTATCTATGTTTGGTGAATGAACAAGAAAGAATTTAAGTAATTCTTTCATTAAATTCTTTTTGTTTCTTTTAAAATTTTGTCTTTGATCATTTCCTCTGATATTTTCATTATCAGCCTGAATAATTTTTGTAAAATTCTTGGCGGCTTTCTTTTTACGTTGTTTGGTTTGATTAGATTGATTATAAATCCAAAATTTAACATCAGCTTCCAATTCATATAAGACTATACTTTGTAAGAATTTTGAATATTCAAATATCGGTTTTTTTAGAAGAGAAAGACGAGAACATTGAATAATTTGATCTTGTAATAAATTTCGTTGAGTTTCCTTTGGTAATGTTGAAATATATGTATTAATTATTTTAAAAGATTTTTTTAATAATCTTTCTCGTCGATATTTCCATGGATTTCTCCATAAAATTGGAACCGCATTTTGACACCATTGTCTATTAACAAGAATACATGAATGCAATGTTTCTGGATCACTATTTAAGTATTCAAATATATCCCGTAAGCAATCATCAACTAATATTGGAAATTTGCTCATCTTAAAAAATTTTGGTGGTTTTTAAAAAATGATTATGATCCCTTTTTATAATTTTTTGCGCTATACGATTACGTAATAAGTATCGGATGATATTATTATCCGAACCAACCAACATCAGTGAACCAACCCATCATCCCATGAATTTTTGTGCTCACGTGAATCTCAAGAAAATCTTTTTCCCGTGATGGCACTAAGACCACTAGTTAAGATGTGTTAAAGAGCTCACAATAAATTTTTGATTGTGTGACAGTTGTCATTATAAAAAATACTTAGTAATATATAGTAAAATTGATGTTTATATTATAATAAATTTTTTTTATTTGAAAATAAATCAATTATCCCTTTATGTAGGTCTTTACAGGATATTTGCCTGCAAAAATTCAGCTTTCATCAAAAATTTTAATGTGTATTACAAACCATTACAAATCATATGTTTTTGAATAGCTTATATTCTTAACTTTATCATTTAATAAATATTTTCCTATCTAGATAAATAAAGTTTGCTATATGTCAAAAAATTTTCATTATTTATGAATATTAATTTTTCCTTTAGGCTTGTAAATTTCTTTTAGAATAAGTTTTAATTATTTATATTTTAAGAGAAGTTTATAAAGTGATCAATTTTATATAATTTTGTTATTATTTTTTTATTTTATTAGTAAAGTTTTAATTTAATATGTAATGAAAAAAAAAAAGTAATGGCAATGCATTACATCTTTCCTATTATTGCCAGAAAATTTTTTCATCCCATGTGACCTGATCATTTATGTTGCACATAATGCATATATTAGATATTTGTTTTTGTTTTTATTTTTTCACATTCTTTTCTAACTTTTTGCATTTTTTTCTAGTATAATTTTTATCACTAACATAAAGTATATTATTTTTGAAATAATAGTAATTTTTTAAATGCATTTATTTCAAAGAGAAAAAAAAATATTTTTTTATTTTGCAAAATTTTCATATATGGATTTCAAACTGTATTTTGGACACTTTGTTCAAAGCAAATTATACTTGTGGCCAAAACTCTTTAATTTTGTCCTAGTTTCGATTTCAGATTTCGGATAGTTTCAGTATTTAAAAACCATTTTTCAAAACTGAAATCCTGATCAAAATCTAAAACTTTAGACAAAATCTGAAACTATGTTTAAAACCTTTTATAAGTCCAAAACCTAAAAATAGAAATTTAAAAATTAGAATTAATATTTAATTATTTTAATAGTATTCGAAGAAAAATTCCTGGAGGATTTTTGTTAGAAATAAAGTTAAGACTTAAGATAGTGAGATTAATTAGAGCACCATAATATCTAATATGATTAATAGTTTAATACTATATTAGAAATTTAAAATAAGTCAGATCAAGTGATCAATAGATCAATCTAAAATCTATATCTTAATTTTTTTAGCAAAAAAAATTTTTTTTTTTGTTTTATAAACTTATAATCCCATACTTTCCTTTATTCATTATTTTTACACTTGTAATTTTTATTTTCATTTTTTACTTTCCTTAATTTTTTATAATAAACTAATAAGTAAAGTAATAAAGTAATAAACATTAAATAATATAACAATTAACAATATTGTAAATTTTTAAAAATGTCATCTGATTTTTCAAAAAAAGTGAGTAAGCATTCTAATAGCAAGATATAGGAATAGTTTGTAAAAGGTAACTATACATCTAATTCTAAAAGGTATTATGCAGTAACGTATTCTTTTTGCAAGTACTATTGGACTATAGTTAAGATGGTGAAACTTAAAAAACATCTCGCATATGAATATATTAAAGTAAATTTTGATACAAAAATCAATGTTTTAATGATATTAATAAGTAAATATGAAGATTCAGATGATGATAGTCATNATACTTCTACAACATCAAAATCTAGTAAGCAACGAAAATCAAATAATAGAACACAAACTCATATTGATGACCATTATGAAAACTTTNCTACTCCACTAAGCAAAGAAGATCAAATTAATAAAGTATTGACAAAAATGTTTGTATGTTGTAACTTGCCATTTACTCTAATTGAACATCTTTTCTTTATTAAATTTATTAAGACTGTATATGCTACCTATAATCTTCCAAGCNGTTGGATCCTATCTAATACCCTTATAATTCAAGAAATTTTTAGAATCAATCTCAAAATGAATAAAATAATTAAAGAAGAAGATAACCTTATCATTGCATTTAATGAATAGACTAACTTTATTAGACAATCAATTTATGATTATTGTTTAATTACTAAAGAATGTAAAGAATATTTTTGGTGCTTAAAGAATTATTCTGACATTTTCCATCATACTGGTGCATTTTTTGATGATGAAATTATTAAAATTGTAAATGAAATTGGTCCTAAAAAGTTGGCTGTAATAGTATCAGATAATGTACCAGATATACGTGTTGCTTGAAGAATTCTTTGTGAAAAATACTTTTATATATTAAATATTCAGTGTATAGCTCACTGCATTAACCTAATCACAAAAGATTTATGTAGGCATGAATTTGTTATAGAAACAGTTCAAAAAGTTGGTATTATACAACAGTATTTTGCAATGTCTTATGTACTATGTCAATTCCTGAAGGATGCTATTAAAATTTTAAAAATTAAAGAAGAGAAATTGAAAGCCATACAAAAACTCATGAGTCTACTATATGGGATTGCATTAGTTCAATTATAAGTCTTGAACTTGCTTTTGCAAGAATAAGTAATTAAGTTAATTTTAATTTATATTTAAATTATTATATAATAATTATTTATTTATTTAATTTAATTTTATTTATTTATTATTTTATTTATTTAGGTTCTTTCTGAGCATGAAAATGATATAAAAATTCGGATCAAAGATATTCTTTATGATCGAACTTTCTATGAAAATTGTAGAATTATTGCATTTATTCTTTATCCTTTCAAAGTTTCTATAGAATGTTTGAAGTCAAGAACTTCAACACTTGCCAATTGTTATATTTATTTATTATCATTAGCAGGTGCAATTTATCATATACCAAACCAAAATGCACATTTTAAAAATTATTGTATAATTAAATTTAATAAGCGGTTTGATGAATTTTCTAATGATTTATTACTTTTGGCATTTTTTTTGCATTCTCGTTATCATGGTAATGTGAAATTTGTTAAATTAATTATTTTATTTTATTAAATAATTTAATATATTTTATTAATTTTATTATAGATAATATCAATCTGGGAAAATTTCATTGTATTACTATTAAAGTAGTATAAATTTGAAAGAATATGAGCATGACCAAAAATCATATGAAAAATTACTTACATAAATGTGAAAATACATGAAAAAAAAGCATCATTCAACCAAAATTATAGTTATAAATTAGATACACTAGTAATTTAGTGAAAGACTACTCAAAATACAAAAGAAGAATAGGAATTACAAGCTTTAGTACTTCAGCTTTTTGCTATAACTCCACACAGTGCTTCTTGCGAGCGTTCCTTTTCAGCTTTAGGATAGTTTTATAGTCAAAAGTGTAGTAAACTATCTGTTGATAATATAGAAGAAATATGCAAATTGCACACTTATTATATTATAAATGCCAAACGGAAATTACCTTATTATTCAACTGATACTTCTGAAAATTTATTGTGTGAAAAAATGATAGAAACTATTATGGAAATTAGAGAATCTGAACAATATATGAATAGGTAGGATTTGAGTTTGCTTATTGAATATAGAAAATTTTTACCCTTAGTAAGATTTTTTTTTGCTTATTTAAAGGGTTAAATTTAAAATTGTTAGTATTTTATATGTGTAGCAGAACATATAAATTTAATAACTTAATAATATATTTGCATAGCAGAAATTTATTTTGAAATATACAGAATATGTTGTATAATTTCAAATATTTTAAAAATATATCCCTTAAAATTAAAGACATATAAACAAAATTAACATGTAAATTTAATACGTGATGGCAGTGGTGGGTTTTGGACTTGTCCAATTGCTTTTTTCAATTGGACAGTTTTGGACAGTCCAAAATTGTCCAAAATTTCTATAAGTTTTGGACTGTCCAAAACTTGTCCAAAACTGTCCAAAACCCATATTTGGTAAATCATAGATTAATCAAATAATCTTTTTTCTTTTCGCTCCACATTCTAGGTTTCCAATCACTTTATTTTTATCTACACCACATTATTCATGCCACGTAATAGCGGTAGTCATCCTAGGCATATACTTTTTACATATATAATAGTCTTAAAAAAAACTAATGTAGGAGATAAAGAACATCAATGTGTTTGCAAAGCTTATGTTAAAGTTTTAAAAGACGAAGCTAACCTCCTTCTTAATCTTTTTTTTTTTTATTATCTTTTTAAATTTTTATTTTAATTATATTATGCAAGATCCTCTAATAAATCTTTTCGTTATTAAATGATTTACTAATTTATAATATTAGCNAAAATTAGTTATAATTCTNGCCAGAATTAACTTTAAATCATGTGATCTGTCCAAAACCTGTCCATTGAAAAAAGGTTTTGGTTTTGGACAGGGTTTTGGACAAATATCCAAAATGTCAATTTGTCCAATTGCCCAACACTGCGTGATGGTATAATAAAATCTAATCTATTTTTATATGTAACAGTATAACAAAAATTAATCTATTTTTATATGTGATTGTGCAATGAAATTATATATCATCATATAACAAACTTTTACGTAACAAAATCTAAAATGTATATGTGTTCGCGTAATACCAAAAATGATATATAGAAGTTAAAAACAAGGAGGTGGAAGATAGAAAAAATAAGTGTTTTTTTCTTTTTCCAAATTTTTGTTTTTATAATACCATTTTACTTAGTAATGTTTTTACAATTTTTGATATTTTTTTATAGTAAAATTTGACATTTTTTAACTGTTATATACTTTTAAAAATAGGTTTTGAATGCCGATTTTGAGTTTAATATAGAGAAACTACAAATTTTACTTAATATATATATTACAAAACAGTTTGCTTAGCAAAGCCAAATTTTCTTAAGTCATAATGAGAGTTTGCTTAGCAGAATTGAAAATAGTTTGCTTATTGATCATAGTAAATTTTGAAATTTTCATCTGACCTATACATAGATTGTTTAGAAAATATAATTGATATAGTTATAGATATGGAAATATATAATCTAAATGTTACTTTAGATATAGATATTGAATCTCAAATTTTTAATATAGAATGAAGAGATTCTAAAGATGTAACAGTTATTAATTAAAGAAGACAAACTGTTATATTAGTTTCAGAACATAAAGATGAGATATTAATAGTTAGAGAAATGGAGGATAATGAGTAAATGAAGTAAATGAGATTTATTTTAAAATTTTATAATTTATATTTTACAATTTACATTTAATATTTTTCAAATTTTAATATAATAAATTAATCTTTTTAGTAATATATAGTAATTTAGTAATTTAGTTATTTTAGTATTTTTTAGTTTATCCACTTTATTAATAATATTAATATTTAGTAATACATTATATAATAATAAATAATAAAATTAATAAAATAAATATAAAAAATAAATAAAATTAATAATTTTAAAGTTTTAATATTATAACTTATAAATTAGTTTTGGCCATAACAAAATTTTATAAAAAATAGTTTCAGCTTAAATAAAGTTTCAACCAGAGTTTCAGATTTCAGTATTAGTTTCATATTGGTGTTTCAGACTTTCAGATTTGGCCAAACTCTTGGAAGGGTTCAGTTACAAGTATAAAGCAAATCACCTCTTATGTTTAATAAAAGTTATTCAGCAGATCTGAAACTATCTGCAACTAAATTTTCATAAATATTGGTTGAATATTTGTAAAACTATTAGTATTTTTCATAATATCATTAATTCATAAATTTTTTCACTTATTCATTAGAGATTTATAAATATTTTTCATAATAAAATTAACTGTAAAAACTCTAATAAATAAATAACATTTTAAACAATTTTTATTAAATTTTTATTTGAGCATTAAAAGTAAAAAAAAAAACAGAATATTTTTTTAATTTTATTGATTTAAATTTCAGCTAACAAATACTTAATAATTTTGGCTAAAATTACAAATCATGTGGGAGTAGGTATTATTACCATGTCACATAATCTATTATATTATGTAACTTATATATAATAATTTGTCAATAAAACTTAACCTAGACTAAGGAGTTCAAGTCAGTTATTCTAAACCCTGAGGATTCAAAAATTATTCTAGATCCATTTTCTAATTTAAGAATTTTGGTAAAAATCAGCATCAGTATTTTTTTTCTTTTTTTTTCAGTTTTTTATTTTTAAATTTTTTAGTTTTTAATTTTTACTTGTTAATATTTTTATTTTATGAAACTATAAAACTATTTTAATTAACTATATATGTGTTATATTTTTTTTTTATTCCATATGTAAATTTAGCATTTTGGTTAACAAAAAATTCATATATAAAGTTATTTAGCAGATATGAATTAACTTTACAGCATAATTTCAACATTTTAGTTAAACTATATTTATAAAATAAGTATAAATAAACTTTTTTGGCAAATATATAAATATTCAGATATCAATTTTATCAAGATAACTTAAATATTTATGAAGTTATGCTTATTTTTTTTATTTTTTGTGATATTTTTGTTCAGATATTTTATGATATAATTTAAAAATTTAACTAATAAAATGAGTATAAGTAAAGTTATTTAGTAAATATGAAGGTATTCAAATATTAATTTTTATCAAATTATCTCAAATGTTTATGGAGATATGATTATTTTTTGTTAAAATTACTGTGCTGCATGTAATCTTTTTAACTATATGGGCTGTACATTAAAATTATTTAAATAGATTGTATCTTTTATCAGGAAAAGAAAAATATCTATTAAATAATCTGAACTAATCAAATTGAGAATTAATGACAAAATTTTAGATTTATAAAATTCAAATAAAATATTTAGTAACAATTATTGTTACAATAGTATAGTAGTTTGAAAGCCAGATCTACTCTATAGGTTCTAAATTTGATTCTATATGCACAATAATATGCATGAAGGTGATTTATAGGAAGATGGTTCTCCACATCATAACACAACAATAAAGTGAAAAACCTCATACTAGTTTTCAACTTTACCAATACTTTTAATTTTTTATTACATCATATAAAAATTAGTAAATAATTATATCATTAGTTCTGTCCCTAATAAAATATATTACCTATCATAGTACAGTCATGGGTATATTATGTTACTTTTTGAAGTTTGTCATATCAAATAAATATAACCTAAAATTTTTTTATTGGGTTTTTATATATATAAAAATTTATAATATTAATATTGATGCTGATGCTAATGTTAATGTTGATGTTAATGTTAATGTTGATGTTGATGTTGTTGATGTTAAGGTTAAGATTGATGTTGAGGTTGAGGTTAAGGTTGTGATTGTGATTAAGGTGATAATAAAAAATATAATCATAAATTTAAGTTATAAATTTCTTTTTTATAACCTTTAATTTGCTCATCATAAATTTTCAACCAATTTACTAAATTTGTATTCTCGTAAGAGCATTTATTAAATTTGTTTATAGTTTGTTTTCTACTCTTTCTATGAAATTTTTTATATCCAGCATTTCAATCTGCAAAACAGCGATTTCATTATCTTTACTTTTTAAATTTTTTGTGAGAAAAGATTTTCTTTTTTTTATAAATACTTGAAGAAATATGAGATTTTTTTGACAGTTTTTTCATTTTTAAGGTGGAGAGATATTGGTTATAAATAATTTTTTTTTTTTAATAAAGTTTAAAAAAATTATTAAAAAAATGCAAAATTTTCTAACATGCATTATTATCTAATTATTGAATCACAAATGGATTGTCTTATTCAAAAATTGGATGTTTTTGAACTAACTAGAATAATAGTTTTCTTAAAAAATAAAATTAAAGCTCTTAGCAGTTTAGCTTTAAGATAATACAACTAACAATAATGGTTTTTAAAACTACAAGAACTAGAACTAAAGTACACTGTTTTTGTAAAAAGTGTAAGGGTTTGTTGATAGATCCAAAAATGAAAAGAAAACATAGTTCAAAATATACATCTTTAGTAGAAAATAATTTTGATAACATTAATGATTATCAAAAAACTAGACTATCTAATATTAAATCATCTAAATTTAATACTAATAAATAGGGTTCTACAATTTGATTTGATATTTGATATTTGATTTGAATTTGATTTCAAATTCAAATTCAAATTCATACTTTATTCGATTTGATTAAATTCAAATAAAATGTAATTCAATTTGATTTAACTTATCAAATATCTTCAAATATTTGATTTGATTTGATTAATTTGAATTTATTAAATTAATTTTTTAATTTAATTATAAAATTTATTTATAAATTTATATTATTTTATTTAGATTATACTTAATTGTTAAATTTTATTAAAATTATAGTAGTAAATTTATTGATAATATTTTTTTAAACTAATAGAGAAGTTCCTCTCTCCAAAACTTACCATTACCATCTCCAAATATCTACAAGGCCATTTTCTACAAAAATAGAAAGAAAGAAATAGTTAATAATGTTTTTTTAAATTAATAGATAAGTTTTTTTCTTCAAAGCTCATCATTATTGTCTTCAAATAGTTACAAGGCCATTTCCTATAAAAATAGAAAGAAAGAAATGGTTAATAATATTTCTTTAAGTTAATGGAGAAGTTCTTCTTTTCAAAATTCACCTTACCATCTTCAAATATCTACAAATTCATTTCCTACAAAAATAAAAAAAAAAGAAATGGTCAATAACATTTTTTTAAGTTAATGGAAAAGTTCTTCCTTTCAAAACTTACTATTATTATTACCAAATGATTACAAAACCATTTCTTACAAAAATAGAAAGAAAGAAATAGTTAATAATATTTCTTTAAGTTAATAAAGAAGTTTCTTTTCCAAAACTTATCATTATTATTTTCAAATAATTACAAGTTATTTTTTACAAAAATAGAAAAAAAGAAATTGATAATAATATTTCTTTAAGTTAATAAAAAAGTTTCTCTCTCCAAAATTTACCTATTATTATCGTCAAATAATTATAAGGTCATTTTCTACAAAAATAGAAAGAAAGAAATGATTAATACTATTTTTTTAAGTTAATGAAAAAGTTCTTCTCTCCAAAACTTACCATTAGTTTCCAAATGTCTATAAGACTATTTTTTACAAAAATAGTATTTCTTTAAGTAATGTCAAAAGGTCCTTTTTCTATAAAATAAAAAAAAAATTTTTTTTTTTTTTTTTTTTACTGAAATCAATATATTTTTTTTTAAACTGCTAACATTAAAATAGTAATACTGAACTGCTTTGCAAATTAAATTCAGATTTGAATCAAATCTCAAATTGAATTCAAATTTTGTTCTAATCAAATATTTCTTCTTTTTTTTGTAAATTTAGCTTTGGGAATTTAGAATTCAGAAATATATATATAAGTTTCATAACAAATATTTTGTTATGAAATTTCATTTTTTTTTTGTTTTTTAAAAAATATTCTAACCAAATATTTTTTCTTTTTTTTTGTAGATTTGGCTTTGAAAATTCAGAAAAGAAACGTAAGTTTTATAATATTTATTTTGTTATGAAACTTAGTTTTTTTTTAGTTTTTTCTTTAAAAAAAATTCTCTAGGAATTCAGAATTGGAAAATAAACGTAAGTTTTGTAATGAATATTTTGTTACAACCTTTATTTTTTTATTGTTTTATTTTTAAGAAATGTTCTAACTGAATAGTTTTTCTTTTTTTATAAATTTAACTCTAAAAATTTGAAAAAGAAATGTAAGTTTTGTAATGTTCATTTCATTACAAATTTTATTTTTTTTATTTTATTTTAAAAAATATTCTAACAAAATATTTCTCTTTTTTTTATATGTTTGCTCCTAAACTTGAAAAACTGAAATATAAATTTTATAATGAATGTTTCATTATGAATCTTATTTTTTGTTTTTTTTTGTTAGAAACATTCTAACCAAATGTTTCTCTTTTCATTTGATAATCATTTAGTATTATTATTAGTATTTTATTATTTAGTATTATTAGTATTATAGTATCATTTTATTAATAAATTATCATATTTTTTAATGCATTTACAAACTAATTAAATGCATTTATTAATATAAAATACGTAATTTTAAATGATATTAATTGACATAAGACATTGTTTATACATTATACTACACAATTTTAAATGGTAATAATTAATATAAGGCATTATTTTATATGTTGTATTATATAATTTTAACATAATGTAGATTAACATATCAGATACCTGTTGAAAAACTTCCTGATGTAAGAAATTTTATCATTATGTTAGCTTAGTTAAATATAATAAGTTTAATTATTCTATAGAGAATTGATCTATAAAACTTTTCTAAGCTACAAAAAAGAAATATTTCACTAGCTATGAAAAAGGTTATTAAATAAGAAATAGTTTTAGATTCATGTATATTATATAGAGTTCATAAGTTGAAGAAGAAAATTAAATACATGTATAATAAAGAGTTATATAATTTTTTTAATAGTATTAAAAAAAAAATCTTAAATAGTTGTAATAGTTATAATAATAGTAAGAATTTTTATAATTATAATAGTAATATAGATAATAATAATTTAGATAGGAATTTAGATATAATTAATCATATTAATATAAATAGTCACTTGGGGTTAAATCAGAAAAATATATGATAAAATATAAGAGCCAGTTTGTGCCAAGAAGATTTTATTTTCTTAAACTACATTTTTACAAATTAATATTCTCATGCAATAAGTTACATTTTTTTTTTTAAAGAATGTATTCATAATTTACATGATGTATTTGTCTTTAATAGGCTAATTTAATATAATAAATATAATTAACTTGTATTAAAAAAAAAAAAAATTTATTAAATTTAGCTAAAATTAAGATATTTTAATTTTAATATCTTTATATAAGCATATTTTTATATAATTACTGATTTTGTAAAAATTAGTTAGATAACTATATAGAAATCTGACTGTAATTTAATTAGATATATAATTATATTAGATTTATAGTATAAGAATTTAAATTAGTTTTTTCTTTTAGGGTTTTATTTATATAAATTAGATAAAAATAAGATTTATTATTTATTATATATATTTTTACTTACTTTATAATTTTACTTAAAGTACTAAGTAAAGTTTAAAATACTATTTTTAACTTTTATATATAATATATAAAGAAATATACTATTTAATTTTTTTTAAATAATTAAATTAAATTAAAAACAAATTTTATATTAGGTTTATTATTTCTTTAAATTTAAAAAATAAGATCAAAAATCTTATAATAAATGATAAAATTTAAATAAAATAATTAGATTAAAATAAAATTCTTTTTAACTAATATTACTAATATGAATCTACATAAAAAAATTAAAAAAACTTAAAAAATCCTTAAATTCTTTAATAAAAGAGAAATTTAAATATATATAATTTGCTTATTAGTTATTTTATTAAATTTTGCAATATTACAAATTCTAATTTATTTACTAATTATTTTATTATATTTTATAATATTACAAATCCTATAAGTTCTTATAATTTGCTTATTAGTTATTTTATTATATTTTGCAATTTGATTATTTTATTTGCAGAAAGTAAGTTATATGAAAAATTTTTTAAAGAAAATATATATTTAATATATGAATTATTTTTTTTTTATATAAATAATATCAATTAGTATTGCATGCTGTAATAGTTGCAACAGGATATTACTATAAAGTTGTAATTTTTTACTGTAATTTTTCAATTGGATATAATTGGTATAATAGTTGTAATTAATATATTAATTTTGGCTAAATTTTCAGTAAATTTATTAATTTTACAAATTCAATAATAATTGAATTATTATTATTTTTTATAAAAAAAAAATTGGTTAAATTCTAATTTTGTATTATTAAAAAAGTTGGTTGAATTTCAATAAACAATTAGGTCTAATTACAACTTATAGCATCATTATATATTACTTTAATATGGCATATTATTAATTTTTTGCTGCTGTAATTAGAAATTAAAATTGCAATCTAATTATAATATGAAATATTGTAATTATTACTTATGGTCAGGCAGGCCAGCAACTTTACTATTAACAAAGTTTTAAAATATATTCAAATAGTTTACTTTCTATTATAATTCTGAATTGAATAACTAATATACTAGAAAGTATACTATTTATACTATTTTTTAGTTTGATTTAATATCAAGTATTTATTATATGCAAATTGTACTATATATTATTGGTTTAATTATTGCATTTTTGGTTTGTTTATAAATGCTTTACTATACTTTACAGTTCATATATAGTAAACCATACATGCATTTATGATTAGCCTTTATAATTAAATAATACCTAGTACTATTTAAGGAAAATATAGGAATATATTACAAATAGGTACTAACAAATAATTGCTTAAGTTTTTTATTACATTGATATAATACTGTGGCAAATCCTAAGTTTCTTAAATATTTTTAATCAATTTCTTTACCTAGATGTATTTATTTATTTACCAATAAAATAATGAGTTTATAGCTACTTAAATGCATTCTCTGAATAAATCTCTGTACATACAGTATACTGAATAAAATGGTACATTTCCTGCTTACTAAATTTTAAATGGTAGCCATCAATAGACAAAAAAAAAAGGCTCAAAATACGAATATTGAGACTTAAGTTTCATCAATTCTGTTCCCGTGATGAAATCATGTTGTGCACTACAACAAAAAACTGATTAACGGGAAAATATATGATTGGTATACAACCGGCATTACACAAAAATTTTTTTATATGTAACAGTTATTTTTTTTAATAGCTGGTAATGCGTGGGTTACACATTTTACAATTAACTTTTTAATGCTGTAAGACTTTGTGTGATAAACTATAAAGCTACAGCATGACATTTATTACAAATTATAAACCAACAACAGATTATAATTAGGTTTTATATACCTTTTGAATGGAATCACGACAAAGTATATTAAAAACTTACGGGATTCCCGTCACACCTGGTTCACGACCATCAAATGGAGGTTCTTCCAATCGGAGGGCAACTACGAGTACCACTGCTAGTCGTACTAGTAAAAGGTATTCTGTGACTGCTCTTTATTCAATGGCCGCTGAACAAGATGTTGAGGTTGAAGATGATTTAGCCAGAGGTAGAGTATGTTAAATTGGAGAACTTTTAAATTAAATAGATTCATTTGATAATTTAGTACCGAATGATTCTCACATTCTCCCTAACAATCTCACAAGAATTTCTAACAAGATTAATTATATTATTCTTTTTAGCTCAAAAACGATTACGAGAATTAAAAGGTCGAATTTCGGCACAATCCAAAAAAAATTTTGTTCTAGAACGAGATGTACGATATTTGGATTCACGCATAGCATTGTTAATTGCGAACCGGATAGCATTGGATGAGGTATATAATTTACTATTAACAGTGATGTTAATTAAAGAAGATATCTATTAATATGAAAATTTTTTTATGAAAGAAACAAGAAGTTGAAAGTACATTCGAGGATACTGATTCATCAGAGGGTACTTTTCCAGATGATCGTAAATTGCAGCAATATGGTAATCTGTTTTTTTTACTCCAAACGGAACCAAGACATATTGCGATTTTATGTCGTCTGGTCAGCCTTGCAGAAATTGATACCTTATTACAGACAGTTATGTTCACGATATATGGAAATCAATACGAAAGTAGAGAAGAACATTTATTATTAACAATGTTTCAGGTGATTGGCCGAATATTATCAAATTACAGTATCCAATTTATTGTTATTTTATTTAATGATTATTCTATGATATTCAAATTAGTCAGTACTTTCAGCGCAATTTGAGACAACATTAGATTTCAATTCCCTCCTTAGAGCAAACACGCCAGTTTCTCGAATGATGACAACATATACTCGACGAGGACCTGGTCAAAGCTATCTTAAATCAGTCCTTTCAGAACGAATAAACAATTTAATTGAGCACAAGGATCTAAATTTGGAAATTGATCCATTAAAAGTATGAGGGTTAAATATATCTTTTTTTTCACTAAAAAATCTCGCAATTTCGCAATTTATATTTCAACATTATATCAGGTTTATCAACAAATGATTAAGAAAATTGAAGAAGATAACAAAGAGTTACCACCAGGACTACCACGTGGTGTTACGTCAGATGTAGCAGCAGCAAATACCGATGTTCAGTCGATGATAGCACCAAGAATAGAAATGCTTATGGAAATAGCAAATTCTTTCCTTAAAACAATCATGGAATCTATAGATCAAGTTCCCTATGGTATTCGCTGGATCTGCAAACAAATTCGTTCATTAACAAAAGTCAGTATCATATATTAGTAACATTTTTTGCTTTTTTTGCTTTTTTTGAATTACTAGTCATTATTATCGATGCAGTAATTAATATTGATATTTATTGATAGCGAAAATATCCTGATGCTACTGAATTTGCCATATGTTCACTAATTGGTGGATTTTTCTTTTTACGGTTTGTAAATCCAGCCATAGTAACACCACAAGGTTATATGCTGATAGAAGGAATGCCTGGAGATCATCCAAGACGTACTTTGACTTTGGTGTGTAAAAATCGATAAAAGATTTTTATTATTTTCTATATTTATCACTTAAATATGTGTTTTATTGTTTTAGATTGCAAAAATGTTGCAAAATCTCGCAAATAAACCTTCTTATGCAAAAGAAGAATTTATGAGTATGTTAAATCCATTTGTAGAGAATAATAAGCAGAGAATTAATAAATTTTTGATGGATTTGTGTGAAGTAGGAGATTTTTACGAAAGTCTAGAGGTAAGTTTATGCATTATAAAGGAACGAACCCATTTTTGAGAAATACTAATTATATATTATTTAAAAATAGATGGATCAATACATGGCATTATCTAAAAAGGATTTGGTTCTAAACATTACATTAAACGAAATGTATAATACTCACGCCTTGTTAATTCAGCATAAAGATATTTTGGTATAGAATATTACTTTGAAGTGAAATGACATTCGAGACATACTCCTTTTTTTAAAAAAAGTAATTTTTGCTCATTACGTTAGGCACCATCAGAAAAAAGTCATTTACATATACTTTTGGATGATATCGGTCCTTCTCCTCCTCAGGTACCTAGGAAGGAAAACAAGACAATAGAGCTTCCATTATTTAGTCGTTGGGAGACACCCATACGAGGTATTATCGTCATATTAATTATGTTGTATACTATCACAATGTTTATAATTTTATTTATTTATCTTTATATTTTTAGACCTTGCTTCGGCACTCATGTCTGATAATAGTGTTACGCAAAATGACATTTTATATATGGAAACTAAATCTATTTTTGTACAACTCATCCGTTCTATTCCACGAATTACGGAGCAAAAACAGATAAATCTAGCTATGATTGCTGAGACAGCAGCAACTACCAAAGATGCTACTTTAGTCCGTAAAGGAATAAAAGTCAAAGAAATGCTACGTGAACTTGAGGAAGTTCAGGTAATAGATCGTAAAGATGGTTATCGACTTATGACGGAAGAGGTTGCACAAGAATTGGCGCATCTTGGTAATCTTCGTGAAAAAATCACTGAAGAAATCCGGTCTCTTGAAGCAGTTTATAAGACTATATGTGATCACAATAATTATCTTAGGGGTCAGTTGGATAGTTATAAAGCATATTTGCAGAATGTAAGACAACAGACTTCAATTGATCCTACTATTACGAGTGTAGTTAAAGTAGGAGATAAGGATAAAAAACCAGCAAAAATGAAAGTTTTAGGTCCATATAAATTTTCTTACGCTCAATTAGAAAAAGATGGGATCATTATGGAGAGCAATGTTCCAGACAATCGGTAGGTGCAAAATCTTATATAAAAGTTACTTTTTCCCCTATTAATAGCTAATTCATTCAATAGGCGACAGAATATTTATTTCAATATCGCTTCACCAATTCCCGGTACCTTTATTATTGCATTACATTATAAAGGGAGGGATGCTGCCATCTTGGAAATGGATCTTAAGTTAGACGATCTTTTAGAAAAGGTAATATTTTATTCACAAAGAATATGTTATTTACCGGGTATCATATTAACAGAATTATCTTTTAATTACCTAGCAACAAGATAATGTTGTGTCTTTGGATCTTGAATATGTGCAGTTAAACGTACCGAAGATTTTACAGTTATTGAACAAGACATTTGCCAAGCGAAAGACGTAGTTGTTGGAGATCAAATATTTTTGTGATCATTTGTTTATAATTTGTATTATTATTTTTATTTATTGTATATTTTTATTTTATTGTATTTATTTTTTTCATTTCAATAGGGATACTTATGATGCCTGGGGCAAATTGTGCCTCCCCATATGCGTTCATTATCCTATTAATGGATGAAAGGTTGTGGATTCGCAATGAAAAAAACGTCCGAGTTGATGGTTTACTAAGAAAATACGTTAATCTCATAACTCAATCAGTCTTTATGCTTTTTTTTTAATTTTGAATCAAGCAATTCGAATTAGAGATATTTTAATTCTTTTCTTTTTAAAGTCATCCTTTTAATTTTCCTGAAAAGTAATGGTTTATATTTTTAATATGTTTGAACTGTTTGGGAAAGCACAATTTGCCTGCAGGAACCAAGTAATGATAAACCATAAAAAAATTATATTTATTTATTTAATATTTATTTTTGGTAAAATACTATTTATTATCTATAATTTATATAGCAATTTTAATTTTTGTATATTGCAATTTAGTATATTGATGTCTAATGGAAGATTAATAATTTAGAAATAGAATCAATAAAATAATTCACATACTTCTCTCTTTTTCTTTCACCAATATATTTGCTCAAAATTTTTTTAATTAATAAATTTAAAACTAGGGTATTATTAGTTATCAGGCAGATTTTTTTTTTAAGTTTTAAATCACATTATCTAAATATCTAGTGATCGTAGAAAGATAAAATAGAGTCTATTAGATTCATCATATTAAGATGCATCTAATGGTGGTATTTTCATAATAAGCTAAAATTCATCTTTTTATGATCACTGGAGCAAAGGTTTAATTAAGGAATTATTAGTCATTTAGTAACAATCATTTTCTAAATTTAGAAAACAAGTTTCTTCCAAACTTATCAAATTTAATAAATATTTACATGCAAAATACTCTTAAAAGATATCTTTATAAAAATAAAATTTTTGGTCAGGTTGAAGTAAAGAAAACCTTTTATTAATGCAACTAATAAAATTAAAAGATTATCTTTAAAAGAAGAAAAGATTGGATAAATAAGTGGAAAAATATCATATGGAATAATGAATCTAAGTTTAAGGTATTTAGAAATAATGGAAAAAAATATGTTTGGAGAAATTTTAAAGAAAATATAATTTAAAATGATTTATTTTTACATTTAAATCAGGTTAAAAAGGTATAATGATTTGGGTTGCTTTACAAAAAGTAAAATAACAGCAAATATATATATATAGATGTTAGAAAATGCATTTATAAATAACTTAGAAAATAATATTTTTCAAGAAAATAATGCACTTATTTATATAGCAAAAATAGCAAAAAAATGGAAAGAAAATAATAATATTACAAGTCTTTCATAACATTCAGATTTGAATTCTATTGTAGATCAGAAAATATAAATTATTACAATGAATTATAGCAGATTGTATATTACAATATATTGCTACTATTATTTCTAATAAAAATAATTTTACAAAATAATAATAAAATATATGTTTCTATAATTATAAAAATTTGATATGGTAGAAATTATTGCAATTTAAAAATTTATTTACATTACAAAATGCCTGATGACTAATGATATCTTACTGTACAAACCCATTAAACAAGCAAATGCTTTATTAAAAATGTAAGTATTGATATAAGATAAAGAAAATTTGAAATTATAATTGTTAATCTATTATATAATTTTATAATTTTATATTTCTTTTCTTTAAATATATATTAGAAAACTCTGTAATTATACATATTATAAAAAAATATTATGTATTTTAAATGTGATTCAGATATAAATTTTATTTATCAACTGGATCTAGAATAAGAAATCTAAATCAGAAATCATTAAAGTTAAGAACTTTTTATATTGCATTGCCTTTGGTTTAAAAATTAAAACATTTTGTAGCAAATTATTATTATATTTTTTTTTCTTTAACTCTAAGTCTACATAAATTGAGATAAAATCATAAAAATTCTAAAATTCTACTATAATGAAAATATTGTTTTTCTTTCATATATCCAATACAAATAAAAAAATATATGAAATTCTCTAATAAAAATCCTTGCCATTTTCTCAACCATAAATAAATAACACATATTCTCAATTTTCGAGAATAAATAAATAAATGAATAAATATATTATTAACTCTTCCCCAAATATTATTACCAATTATTCCATTCATCATTCCAACCATCATCTTTCTTATTTACTTCATTTCTTCTTCTAGTTGTATTAGAACCAGATGAAGAAATTTTAGGTGAAGATGATCTTATATTATTACTAGTATTAAAAGGAGAACTCCTTCCACTACCAGAAGGAGAATTTCTTTGTTGATAGTGATTAATAGTATCCGCAAAAAAATCATTATCTCCATTATCATTATCATTACGATTGTTATTAGAAGGATTATCTGATATAGAAGAATAATTTTGTCTAGTCGAAAATGAAGATTGATTTGAAGAAATGCTTGATATAGTAGATATACCCCTTGAAGCAGTTTCACTAACAGTTTTACCAATCCAGGCTCCATAACCTGCAACTTGTGAAGTAAATTCAGGATCTCTTACTTTTTCTGTTGTAGGTTTAATTACACGTTCATTAACCGTTTGTCCTAAGGTTTCGGCTCCTTGAGCTGCTAATTTTGCTCCTTCTGCGACATGATGGCCAAGAAAATTTAATCCTTTTGTGAAAGCTTTAACGGGATCATTTATTAATTCATCTAGATCTGGTGCTGAAGCACTTGAGGATGATGAATTTTCATTTGCAAATGCTGGATTACCAAATCCTGTATATTTTCCTCCTTGATTTGGAGGTAAATTATCTGGTCGGATTTCATTTGTTCTCCCCAAATTTGCAAAATATTCTTCATTTCTTGTTTTATTATCAGATGAGGAAAAATTGTTACTGCTATTTAAACTATTTAAATCTCCATTAGATCCATTAGATTGATATGATTGAAATGAAGTTGGTCGTACACTACCACTATTACGATTTGATGACGATTGAATTGATGTTCGATTACTGTTAGATGATGATGGCCGACTTGGCGTTCTTCCAGAACTTTGTGAAGATGGTGTCCATTTTCTTCCTTCACATTTTGCTGTCAACTAAAAAAATATTAGAAGAGAAACAATTTTTTTTAATTGAAATATTAAAAATAATTTAGCAAACCTTTTCACGGTATTCAGTTGCAAATCGACTATGATATTTATCTTTTAAAGTCATTTCAGGATAATATTCTGATGATGTCTCACAAAATTCTCTCCATTCAGTATTTCCTCCAAGCTAAATTACAAGAAAAAAAATCAGCAAAATTTTCAATTTTTGTTAATCTCTTTTTTTTGCTTAACATATTAACCATATTTTTTTAAACTCTATCAATAATATCAATAATGCATTTTTATCAATGAAAATATCCTAATGACTATGACTTACTTTCATCTTTTTAATTTGATCGTCATACCATTTATCCATGGTTATCGAGCGAACAAAACTTATTATCAAATTCGACAGATTAGCTTACGTCATCTCGAACAAAAAAAACCTACAACCAGTCCATTATTTAAACTTTACCTAACGTGAACACCAAAAGACCTGTGAACTCCAGAACATTCCAAACAAATAAATATTCCAAAAGAAACCGATGCCCATTGTGGATTAGGTGCTCCACAATCAACACAGTTCTACAATATATAAGTTTCAATTATAATTAGAAAAAAAAAATTCGAAAATTCGGTTAAAAAACATACTTTATTTCCGGTTTGTCTTTGTATCTCATACAATATTTGTTTATATTCTGCTGCCATTTTTTTTAAAAAAAAAAAAAAAAAAATTAAGGTACGGTGGTGTCTGATAGAACACGTATTATGGAAATTTTTGCACCTTATGCACTATATCGATCATATGTTACATAGTAACTGTATGATCTGCATGGTGCAGCTGGCATTATATTCTTGAGTTTTATGTGACAAAAGTACCTTTTAAAGGTTCTATTATATGTTAAAAAAAAAATTATTTTCTTAAATTGGCAAATAAATAAATTAAAATTATGTCAGATAATAACAGTCAACCTCTCGTAAATTGTAATCGTTCATTTCCAAAAAATTTTGCTGAGGCAAAAGAAATTATATTTGATACAGTTTATTTTTGCTATACTGAACCAAACCAAGCTTTTCAAGCACTTTGGGCATTAATTAGTACTATATTTACAATAATGAGTAATAAATCTCCAACTGAACTTGTTAAAGATATTACTAATAAAACAATAGAAGTTTCAAGCAAAGCTATAGACTATGCAGTGAATCATGAAGGTGTTGTTGGAAATGCTGTATCTTATCTTATTAGTAAAGAAAAAAATATTGACGATACCGCTGGAAGTGCTGACTCAGCTAGGGATATAGCTACTACAAATGCATCGCCGGATGGTCCCGAATCGCAAATAGGTTCAGATACTACCAATGAAATCAATAATAAAGACACAACTTCTTCCTTAGACAACGATTCCATTGCAAATGGACTTGAAAATGAACGTTCTGTTCCCTTAAATGGGATAGACCTTAATACTTACCTTAAAGAACAGCTTACTAAACGTATTATGTTTCTTGATGGTGGTATGGGTACAATTATTCAGTCACTAAAACTCTCCGAAGAAGATTTTCGAGGAGAAAGGTTTAAAGATCATTCACACGATTTAAAAGGGAATAATGACATTTTGGTTTTAACACAACCCGAACACATTAAGAATATACATATCGCATATCTAGAAGCTGGAGCTGATTTCGTTGAATCTAATACTTTTTGTAGTACTTTTATTAGTCAGGCAGATTATGCTTGTGAAATATATGCTTATGAATTAAATAAAGAAGCAGCTAGGTTGGCAAAAGAAGCATGTATTGAGGTATTAAGACTTTAATCAAATATTAAAAATATATTGATTCAATTCCATTGATTTACCTCTTTCATTAAATCGTTAGGTTACAGCACGAGATCCAAGCAAACCGAGATTTGTCTGTGGTGCGCTTGGACCAACCAATCGTACATGTTCTATTTCACCATCTGTAGAAAATCCTGCTTATCGTAATGTCACTTTCGATGAGTTGGTTGAAGCTTATTCGGAACAAGCTAGAGGTTTATTAGATGGTGGTGCCGATATTTTATTAGTGGAGACAATATTTGATACTCTGAATGCAAAGGTGAGTCTTGTTATAAATTTTTTTTTTAGATGTCTTAAAATAAAAATAATTATAAATTAAATTTAATAGGCGGCTCTCTATGCAATTGATTTACTATTTGAAGAAGGAGGCTATAAAAGGACTCCAATTTTTGTATCTGGTACAATTGTTGACCAATCTGGACGTACTCTTAGTGGTCAAACTGGAGAAGCTTTTGTCACTAGTATTAGTCATTCACATCCTCTTGCAATTGGACTAAATTGTGCTTTAGGTGCTGAACAAATGAAACCGTTTATTCAAAATATCGCAAAATGTACAAGTTCATTTGTAATTTGTTATCCGAATGCTGTAAGTATATTCTTATAATCTAGTAATATAGCTAAATTTATTATTGATATTTTTCCCGATTTTACATACAGGGTTTGCCTAACACATTTGGAGATTATGATGAAACGCCTGAAACTATGTCAAAAGAAGTTGCAGAATTTGCAAAGGAAGGGTTAGTTAGTATTTTGGGTGGATGTTGCGGCACAACACCAGGTCACATAAAAGCTATCGTTGAAGCTTGTTCGAAATATAAACCCAGAGTTCCACCACCAGATATTAAATCAGAGAGTATGATCATTTCTGGACTAGAAGTATTAAAAATCAACAAAGAAACAAACTTTGTAAATATAGGAGAACGTTGTAATGTTGCTGGGTCGAGAAAGTTTGCTCGTCATGTTTTGAAAGGAGAATATGAAGAAGCAATGACAATAGCAAGATCTCAAGTTGAAAATGGGGCACAAATTGTTGATGTTAATATGGATGAAGGTATGTTAGATGGAAAAGCTGCTATGACTAAATTTTTGAATTTAATTTCTAGTGATCCAGATGTTGCTAGGGTATGTAAAAATGAACATTCAACTTAGTATCCTTTAGATTTAAAAATTTAATCAGTGGAAATATTAATTAATTTAGGTCCCAATAATGGTGGATTCTTCAAATTTTGAAGTGGTTTTAGCGGGATTGAAATGCGCACAGGGAAAATGTATTGTAAATAGTATAAGCTTAAAAGAAGGTCCTGAAGATTTCATTAAAAAGGCCAAACTTATTAGAAGATTTGGTGCCGCTGTAGTCGTTATGGCTGTAAGTCATATATATATATTTTTTTAATTATGTTCTTATTGATAAATAACTAGAATATATTTAATTGTTCAAATGTAGTTTGATGAAACAGGTCAAGCTGATGTCAAAGACCGTAAAGTTGAGATATGCACAAGGTCATATAAGATCTTAACGGAAATAGTTGGATTTAATCCTAACGATATTATTTTTGGTAAATCATCTCGGATTTGAAAATTGTTTTTTTTTCTTTATTTTAAAAAAAATTATTTTTATTGTTGAAATAGATCCGAATATCTTAACTATTTGTACTGGTATGGAGGAACATAATAATTATGGTGTAGAATTTATTGAAGCAACAAGAGAAATCAAACGAACTTTACCAGGTGCAAAGGTATTATAATCAATAAAAAAATGACATTAGATTATTAAGAAGGATATTCTTATCAGAGTAATTTTATTTTTTTTTAGGTTAGTGGTGGTGTATCTAATTTATCATTTTCATTTCGTGGAATGGATAGAATTAGAGAAGCCATGCACAGCGTATTCTTATATCATGCGATTCAAGCAGGTCGAGATCAATGTTTTATATTTCTTTGTTTTTATTTATTTATTAAAAATTTTTCTCCTTTTCCTAGGTCTTGATATGGGAATTGTAAACGCTGGTTTCTTAACTATTTATGACGATATTCCAAAAGATTTGCTTGAACTTTGTGAAAATGCATTGTGGAATCGTGATCCTGATGTTACAGAGAAAATATTAAATTATGCTCAGAAGCACGGCAAGGGCGCTAAAAAAGAAGCCGATGAGGAAGAATGGAGAAAAGAAGATGTAAAATCCAGGATTATTTACGCTTTGGTTAAAGGAATTACAAAATATATTATTGAAGATACTGAAGAAGCTAGGCAAAATGTAAATAAAAATTTAAAATGAATTAATGAATTAAATGCATTTTTAGATTAATAATAATTAATTATTGTTAGTATTCAAGACCTTTGGAAGTTATAGAAGGCCCTTTAATGAGTGGTATGAGTGTCGTTGGAGATTTATTCGGAAAAGGTGAGTAATATTTAAATTCGTATAAATCTTATTATGTTTTGTAGCTAATATAACTTTTTATAGGTAAAATGTTTTTACCACAAGTTATAAAGTCGGCACGGTTAGTATTATTATTCTTTAATATGGTTTTTTTTTATATTTGATTTTCTAATCATTATTTTTACAGTGTTATGAAAAAAGCAGTAGCACACTTGATTCCTTACATGGAACAAGAACGTTTAGCAAATCTTGCAAAATTTGGTGGTGAAGATTCAGGTCCTGCACACGCAGGAGTTGTTGTTATGGCTACTGTAAAAGGAGATGTTCATGATATTGGTAAAAATATTGTTGGTGTTGTACTTGGTTGTAATAATTATAAGGTATGAATTTTTTGAGAACAAATTTGTATATCAGAATCTTTATTTATACTTATATAATTTTGTTATTACTTCTTTAGGTTATTGATTTAGGTGTAATGACACCTTGTGAGAAAATAATATCAACAGCCCTGGAAGAGAAAGCTGATATTATTGGATTATCGGGTTTGATTACACCTTCATTGGACGAAATGATAACTGTGGCAAAAGAAATGGAAAAACATAATTTGAATGTAACTAATTTAATTATTTATTTACATCAATATTTCATTATTTTAATTTTATTATTTGATTTATTAGATCCCATTATTAATTGGTGGAGCTACAACGTCCAAAGCACATACGGCAGTAAAGATTTCTCCTCAATATAGTAAACCTACTATTCATGTATTGGATGCTTCAAAGAGTGTAGTTGTGGTATCGAACTTGTTGGATGAAAAATCAAAAGAAGATTTCTGGGAAGATATAGCAGAAGAATACCAAGAAATTAGAGAAGATCATTATGCTTCTCTACAAGATCGAAAATATTTATCTTTACAAGCAGCGAGAGAAAAAGGGTTCAAGATCGATTGGGCTAAACAACCTCTTCCTGCTAAACCGTCTTTTATTGGAAAACGTATATTTGTAAATTATGATTTGAAGAGAATTTCAGAATATATCGATTGGAATCCTTTCTTCCAAGTTTGGTAAGCTTTGTCACAGTAATTTTTTCAGAGTTAATGATGTTAATATATTATCTTTATCTTTGAGTATTTAGGCAATTAAGAGGAAGATATCCCAATCGTGGATTTCCAAAGATTTTTAATGATGAACATGTTGGTAAGTTATCAGTTTAGATGATTTTTTCAACTATTAAAAACCTTATACTCGAAAACCGAACCAAACTTTATTATTATTATTTAGGCCCAGAGGCAAAAAAAGTGTACGATGAAGCATTAGCTCTTATAAAAAAAATCATTGATGAAAAATTATTCTTTGCTAGGGGCATTGTTGGAATTTATCCTGGTATATATTTTGTCATTTTATTTGTTGTTTTATCAATTTTTAGAATTTTATTCACTACTTTCAAATAATAGCTAATAGTATAGATGATGATATCCAAGTAAGTAGGTTGAATTATAATATCTTCTATTTTTTATGTTGAATTAAATCAATTTCTCATTTAATCTAAAGATATACGAGGATGAATCACGATGTAAAGTTGCATCCACATTTTTCGGACTTAGGTAAATTATAGTCTGGATCGTCATTCATTACGTTTTGATTTGTCTTGTTTATTCATTTTATATAAATTTATAGGCAACAAGCAGAAAAAGAGTCAGACGAACCATACTTTTGCCTTTCTGATTTTATAGCACCTAAAGCAACCGAAATGTCTGATCATTTAGGTTTCTTGGCAGTTGGTATATTTGGTGCTGAAGAACTTGCAAATAAATTTGAAAATGAACATGACGATTATAATGTGATTATGACCAAAGCAGTGGCAGATCGTTTTGCTGAAGGATTTGCTGAATGTTTGCATGAGGATATACGTAAAGAACTTTGGGGATATTCACCAAATGAAAACTTAACATTAGAAGATATGTTAAGTATTAAGTATCAAGGTATTAGACCAGCTCCAGCTTATCCATCTCAACCAGATCATCGTGAAAAAACAACCATGTGGAATTTAATGAATATATATGAAGAAACGGGAATTAAATTAACTGATAATTTGGCTATGTTACCTGCTGCTAGTGTTTCAGGTATTATTATAATAACTATCTTTATTTGCAAAGATAATTAAGAATCCAAATTATTATGTTATTATTAATTTAATCGAATAATAAATAGCATTAGTATTTGCAAACCCTGAATCGCAATATTTTGCAGTTGGAAAGATAGGAAAGGATCAGGTAATAAATTCTTTTGATTAAACTTTTTTGTTTTTATACCATGTAATTAAAAAAAATATGATTAGGTTTTGAATTATACTAAGCGAATTGGTAAAGATCTTGAAGATACAGAAAAATGGCTGAGGCCTAATCTTAATTATGGTAAGTTTAATTGTTTAATTTATTTGATTAAAATTTGAAATTTGTTCAATAATTATTAAACTTTTTTTTGTAAAATCAGACTAATTACTAACAAAGGTGAGGATATTATTTTTAGTTAAATAACTATATACTGTAATATTTATTATAATATTTTATTTATTTTTATGGATGTTAATTCAAAAAAAAAAAAAATTTAATTGTGACAAAATTAAATTAAAGTAAATTAAATAGGACCATACATATTTTTAATAACATTATTTATGGTTTCTAGAGGTTGTTCTTGAGGAAAACCAAATTTGAAATATTATTTTTAACTCTGCGAAATTATTATTAATTTTCGAGTGACAATCACTAAATTTAGCAATACCCTTAGTCAATTTATGTAATAATATGTAATAAAAAATATATATATATTTATCAGAAAGGAAGAAATTCTTTTCGTAATTATTTTGGATTTTGTTATAATAAATAAATGTGAATATAGTCATGTATAGAATATTACAATCTTTTAAACACATTAAAGAAATTAAAGAGTTAAGATTTTGGTTGGTACTTGTTCGCTATTGGTATGAAAGATCAGTATCCAGGCTACACGACGAGGGCTTTATGACAGTTTTCCTCGCTATTATCATCTTCATTTTCTTCAGATTTTAATTTCCTAATACTCCTACTATTTGTGTTTTTTGGAAAAATTGCTATCTTTTTTGTCTTTTTCTACTTCTGCAGATGATATAACAAGAACTATCGCATGAATACCCCACGGAAATATCTGATCAATTTTCATTGAGTCAGCGGTACCATGATTCATCGTTTGCGGACTAGTTAAATGAGGAGCAAAATTCTTCTTATTTTTTCCGTCATATTTCAGAAGGGATTCGTCATAAACTTGATCGAGGACAATGAGATTATTACCAACTTCTTTTTCCGTTGCAACGTTTGATGATCCCGTACCTATAGAAACTGATGACGGAGCGAAGATAATAAATTTGTAAGAGGTAGCTAAATTCACAGGTGCAATGATTTGTGAATTTTCACTACTTAATGAGGACGTAGTGACGGTTGGAAAAATCGCAATACTGCGAGAAACAGCCATACTTGAAGTCGTAGTTCTGCTGGATGAAGACGCAGCTTTTTTTTGTTTTCTCCATTTGTCATAACTCATCTTAAATCCTCCTGAATTTGTGGTAGATGAGAGAGTTTTGTAGCTCAAATACCCAAAGCTCGGGGAATTCGAAACTGCTTCGTAAATGAAATATCTATCGTTTGATGAGGTTATAGGTGTCGTCACTGTTGAATTACCATTTAAAATATTCTCAATGCTGGACGAGAATGAAGATGACGACACCACCAGATTTGGTAAGATATCAATAGCAGTAGAAGTCGAATTATTTTGTGATTGCCCATATCGAGATAATATCGCATTTCTTTGTAAGAACTCGACACCAAAAGAAGCTACATTATTCTGAAAGAATTCTGCATTAGCGTTGCTAGATGGGAAATCTGTACCAGAGAAATTTGAATATTTTTGTGAAAGTTTGATACCAGAAGTAGCGTTTTTCTGTGAGAATTCAATACTAGATGAAGATGTATTGCTTTTCGAGGACCCGACATTCAACGCTGTTGAAGATGAAGTGTCTAAATTATATTGAAAACCTTCGTTAAATGAGGAACCAGCTTCGGAAGAGGATGTTTCATTCGTTGACGGTAACAAACCATTATTGAGTGATGATTCGCCGATTGATGTACCGGAACTGGCAGACAATGATGCTTCATTTACTCCTAATGAAGACTCCGTCGCCTGGCTATTACTTTCGGCAACATTGTCATCTTCATCATCGGATGTGTTGAAATAATTTTCTTCGTCAATGTCCATATAATCAGATTCCCATCCGAAATTACCGGATCTACGGGATGTACTTTGACTATTTAAAGGAGAAAGCAATAATCATAAGTTTAAGTACGTTCATAAATTTTACAAATGACACCAAATTACCTTAAAGCAGATACATCATGTTGTATAGATGGTCGAATCACTTCATTGTTCTGCTCATAACGAAGTTTGAATTGCTTAAAGCAATTGACATAACTAATCGTCGAGAGCTTATCCCCATATTCTTCCCAAATGTAATTTACGAGAAACTTAATATTTTCCTATTAATTAATAATAAAATTTTCGATAAGAATCAGCTAAAAACGTTAAAACGTTATAATTAACTAAAGTATAAAAGGTTTACCTTTCGGATGAACTCAAAGAATTCAAGACAGGCTGAGTTGATGAGATTATCTTTTCCCTTCGTAGCTAATAAGGCGCGAACTATATGACCGAATATATCTTTCTCTTTATTAATAAAATGCCGGTATACAATTTCATAATCCTTCGTTCCTATGCAGGCACGAATAAATCTCAATGCAGCTAAAAGACCAAGATTAGTATAGAAAATAAAATTCTTTATTTGCAAACGATTAATCGTTAAAATTCATTAATACTTACCAAGTTTGACTGTTCCTTCACGACATCGAAGCAATTCAACTACCTTCAAGCTTATTTTACTTGAAAGTAAGAAGTCTTTGCTCCGGTAGGTATGCTGCTTGACGAGGAACGATAGGAGTTCACAAATATGGAAGGCTAAAGTAGCCTTATCATATGTTAACCAAGGAATCTCTGTTACAAAGAAGTTAGTATGAATTATTAGATTGAAATATTTACATCGAGAAGTACAAAAAGTAATTACCTTCTTCATCTGCAATCTCTGGGAATTCCATTATTGGTTTGACTAACTTATTGATGAGATGTTCATAGAAAAAAGCAATGAATTCTTCATTATCCTTCTTGGTTTGTGAATCTTCGGCAGTAGTTGCGCCAACCTCGGATGGATCGGGACTCAAATCCAATAGCATTCGAATAGCTTCGGCATACTGTCCTTTGGTAAAACAGTCCTTGTCTTTTAAAAGACGGTTGATAACTGTTTCAGCCAAAGTCTTCTGCTTACATTCAGCCTGAACTACGTTATAAGTTCTAACAAGACTTGCGTCAGTTTCAAGGATATTTGCCAAAATATCTCCACCAGCCGCTTTAATAGTCGCATGGGTATTACTCAATGAAAAGTCGAAAACACGTAATGCCCCATGGCGAACCAATGCTCTATAAATAATTGTAAATTCAAGAACTGTAGTTATAATACGATTTAATGTAAGGTTAATAAAATACTATACTTACTTATGCAAATCCCTTCTGTGTGGTAAATGTATGTTCTTTGCTATAATGCAAAGTTGTGACGTGAACAATACGACATCACGTTTTCGTTCTGGCGATTCCTCTTCGCGTTCTAGAATTTGGAAAAGTTCATCCAAAAACTTTTCATCTTGTGTGAAGTGCTTGCAGATTTCAACATGGTTAATGAAAATCAACGACGCAAGCACAGAGTTTGTGGGATCATCCATCATTCTAGCAAACACAGCATCCTTAAGGTATTGTAGACGAAATGTTTCGTGGATTTTCGCCTTGATTGTCTTATTAGAAATCTTTACGATCTGTTGGTTATTATAAAATTAAAATAAATCAATAATATATATAATAATTTTACTAATTAAAACAATAAATTTATTACTTCTTTGAATTTTGAATTTTTTGCCAAAAACTCCCGATGATTGGCCTTGTGTTTTGGAAAGTCTGGATCGTACTCTAGACATCCAACAACATCAAGAATAACATCGTCACGGAGTACATATCGAATGATATCATTATCCTGCAACATTACTATTAATAAACGAATACATTATTCAGATTTGTATTGATGATATCGTTCAAATGATAAAAGCAAATACTACTTACTGAACCCCTTCATGATGTTGCATAATCTATAAAGATCTTGTACCTGCTCAAGATCTTCGCAAGTTTTAAGCAAAGGCAGAAGCTTTGCTATGTACTCCTATGATAGATTAAAGTAAGAAAAATTTTCGACCATGCGAAAATAAAATAAGTTAAATATATACCTGCGAGACATACGAAGCGAGTTTTTCTCGCTCGTAAATTGAGCGTGTGGCCTTTTTAACAACTCGTTCAATCTCCGGCAGATTTGCTAGAGTTGGCAGCGGGAGTATAACAGCCATGCTTCGTGGCTCTCTCTCTGGGAGGGGGGAGGAAGCCCTTCGCTTCCCCTTTGCTTTTTCTGACATCATATGTGACTGTGTCTCATTCACAAAGGTGCTAAAAATAATTTAAACGATTTTCATTAATAATTGTTGAAAAAATTATATTCAAGATCTTATAATTTACCATATATCCGTGCAACCTTCAGCTTCCTGAAAGCTCAAAGCTAAATCTGAGCCATTCGGTTCGGTCCAGACTATCAATGTGTCTATTTTATACGATGAATAAAAGAAATTAATAAATTAGCGAAAAAAACATAGTTTTTTATTCATACCTTGTTGTTTTTGATAGTCTATGTCTCGTGAAACACGAGATTCTAATAAGATAGATGACGAGTCTTCTTCTGATCGGACAATTATAAGTGCGTCGTCCTTTGCCTATTTATTAAACAAATTTTTTTATTTCAATTTATTTAAAATATTCTTGAATAGGCTGAATAAATTTATAATAATAAAAATCTCCTTGGTATAAGTTGAGTATAATATTTTTTTTACGTTTATTAAGTTTATGTTTAATCAGTGAAATTTTATTGAGGCTAATTTAATTGATCAAGCAGGAGAAACGTCGTAACTCTTAAAAAAGACCATAAGACAAATCTTAAGCACAATGGTTTTTATATTGCTTTTGTGTTAACATTGCTTGTTGGTTTCGTTCATTAAATGATAAATAAACTCACTCTGTTGTGTAAACATGAGCAAATCCCGGTCCCTTTATCTACCCACTCGCTGTCTTTATTAAGCTGGTAGACTTTTACACGACGTGTTTTAAATGCTGTTTCCATGTTGTTTGTAGATAGAAGTTTTTGAACGGTTTTTGTTATAAATAAGGCTTTGATTTGATATATATTATGCAACGCGTTGCCGATATTGAAAAGAAAAAAGAATATTATAAAACGTTAGAAAGGCCTAAGCGATGAAATTTTCCTTATAAATATTATTTTTATTTTTTTTTATTTTTTTTTTATGTGAAATTTTACCTCCGGAACGAAAATTCAAAATTTATAATTTTCTAAAATTTTCCAAGATTTTATCCGGAAGTTAATTAAACTTTCCGTTTTATATATTCGCTGTACCGATGAAAGATCCGCCCTTTTGATACGCGCCTCTGTTATTCATTTTTAAATTCTGATTTTATGAAAATATCAGGTTACATTTATTTTGTTTTTGGAAATTATATCTCCCGCAAATGTGCAAATGAATCACATACAGTATAAGAATAAAAAATTAAAATAGTGTTAATATAAACAACCTAATTTAAATAATTTTAATAATTATAATATTTCCATATAAATACACTTGTTATTTTACTAAATCAGGTAATAATACAAAATTACAAATATTTTACAGTATATTAAAAAAATAGTTATGTAAAATAAAACAGAAGTTATTGTCAATAAATAAAAAAATATATGGTTATATATGACCATAACATATTTTAATTTTAGATATTTCATTGATTAAAGGTTATAAACTATATATAATTGTTGATTATATTATTAATTTAAAATGCATAGCAGTATAGCAGAATAGATAAAATATTTTCTTATTCTATAAAATAATAAAACATATTATTTTAATGCAAAAATTTAAACAAGTTATAATATTATCTTTCTTTGAAATGGAATTTTTAATTTTATATAGGGTGTCTTCACAAAATACGTGATTGAGATTAAGATTAAAATTAGTGATTAATCTGGCTTCACAAAAAATGTGATTGAGATTAAGCTTAATCTCAAGCTAATCATAATTGAAATTTTATATGAACTTTTAATCTTACTCATTAAGTAAGATTAGGAATGAAAAACCAAGTAAACCACTAGGCAAATCAAAATCACAAAGTTTAGCATGTTATCCTAAAAGGAAATTATGCATAAATATACATAAGTATGCATATGTTTATAATAGAAAAATTTTAATTGGATTTTTACTTATAAATGTATATGCAAGAAATGCATTGGTATGCATTTTGTATTTCCTTAACCCCAAAAAAGTAAAAAATTTTTATTTAATATTATACAAAATTTTAGCCTGAATTAATATTTGGCTAATATTAATGTAATCTTAATCTGAATTTTGTGAATTAAGATTGAAGTCAAATCTTAATCTTAAACTGATCATAATCTCAATCCTAATTTAATCCCAATTATGCATTTTGTAAAGACACCCATAGTCTAGCTATTAATAAACTTTCTGTTATAGTTAAAGCTATATGATAATATTTATTATAATACATAAGTAATATCACTTATTTTATATGAATTGATAGATAATTAATTATAAATTTTGTTACTAGTATGGTAAAATTTTAACCAATCATTTATTAACTATGTGAAAATAAGCGATATTACTCTTCTCTTAAATTTTATAAATAAACTTTTTGTTTATCTATACTAGAAAAATGAAAACTGTTAGTATGTCTAAAGCATTTAATAATTACTAGTTTAATTTAAACTTATACCTATATTAATTTAATAATCTACATTATTATATACTGTATATATTTAAAAAGTTTTATTTTTTATCATACTTGTGATATGTTGTATAGTCATGCTACTGGATTTTTGTTGGTTAAAATTTTTTACTATACTTGTTTTGTAATATATTAAAATCACAAAAACTTTTTTATGATGAAACTATATTAAAATCTTATTAAAAAGTTAGCAAAACTTGACAAAAGACAAACCCTATCAAAACCTATTATAAATGGTGAAACTGATAAAACTTTACAAAACTATAATAAAATTATAGTAAAAATTTAATAAAACTAAGCATAAAATTTTAGGAGAGTTTAGATAAGCAATTCTATTCCTTATATTTTTATATGTTTCTAACTTTATTAAAATTATTATACAGTCTTTTAATTTTAAAATATCACTCTTAAATTATTATTAATATTTATTTTTTGATATTTTGTATTATAATAGTATAAAATAATAGGAATAAAAATAATGTAATAAAAGAATAATGAAACATAATAGAAAATATTGGCACAGTAAAAGATGATCAGATGATGATCATTTATGATAATCAATTTTAATTAACATGAATAAGAATGAGTCACAGTAGTAAATAATAATTTAGGATTAAATAATATTATTAATAATTAGTCATAAAAAGAAAAATAAATAAATGAAAAGTTTTAGAATAATTATGTAGTTCTTTATAAAAGTGTAAAATGTATAAAAAGAAATGTAAAATTAATTATGTATCTCTTGGTTTTACCCAATATGAATAAAGAAAAAAAAAAATAAATAAAAAAAAATAAATAAATAAATAATATATATACTGTATATTATTCTTATTTATTAATTTTTATATAAACTTTTCCATCCTTAATTTAAACTCATTTGAAAATGGCTTAAACTGATGTGGCAATATCTTAAGTGATAGAATTTTTGATAAATGATAAGTTTCTCTTTTCACTAAGAAGCTTAGATTAAATTTAAATTTCTTTTTAAAAAATTAAAGAGACTTAGACATTTTTTCATTGCAAATAGTACATACTCTGAAAAATCTTAAGGAAGAGTTTAGATCTTCATTGATTTTACTTATATTAAGCTTTATAGAAAAGATATATAAGAGTAATATTTGTAAAAAAAAAATAAAATAAATAATATATTTTTATTAATAAAATATAAGTATATAAAAAAATAAAAAAAAAAGGGTTTTTTTTTTTTAGAAATATAAGTATATAGGAAAATAATTGATTTTTTTTTTGTAAGGATGCAAAACTTTAAGGAGGAGGTATTGTAACAGTACAGAATAATAAAAATAAAAATAATGTAATAAATGAATAATAAAGCATAGTAGAGACAATATTGGCACAGTAAAAGATAATTAGATGATGATCATTTATGATAATCAATTTTGATCAACATGAATAAGAATGAGTTACAGTAGTAAATAATAAACATTATATCATTTAGAGATAAATAATATTATTAATAATTAGTTATAAAAAGAAAAATAAATAAATAGAAAATAATGAAAAGTTTTAGAATAATTATATAATTCTTTACATACTCTATAAGAAATAAATATACGGAAATGATACATTTTGTATATATTTTGTATACATTTTTACAATTTTTGTATTATAATTCTGTATATTTTATACAAATTTCATGTTTTGTGATTTTATTAAAAATCTGATGTATACGGAATTCATAAAAACCATAATAATTATACGTAATAATAATATAAAATATATACGAAATTTTAAAACTAATAATTATATATAGTAAAATATTTATTTTTGAAATTTAAATGTATAGTTTTTTACTGTTTCTTATAATAAGAAATTAAACAATTAATATAAAAATGGTAATATGAAAAGAAAAAATTTGCTAAGTCAATATTAAAAAAAAAACTTCAATTTGCTAAAGATAATATGAAAAAATCTGCTAAAGATAAAGATAATGCTGCAATTATTTTTCCAAATCTGCAATATTGCAGAATTTTGAATTGAATTGCGTAGCAATTCCACAATTCCAATCACGTGATTTATATAAAATACAAAATTGCAAATTACTTGAAATCTAGTAATTAGATTTTGTTAAAATTTATACCATTCGAATCCTCTCATTAAGATGAATCAAATGATATAAATATCATCTTTCTAACATTAATATTGATGGAGATACAACTACACAAACATTTAACAATTTTTGAAAACAAAANATGATNCAATGATTAGATTTTAATAAATATTATATCAATCGATTCATCTCTAACAGAGGATTCGAATGGTATAAAATTCATCTTTCTATCACTGATGGAGATAAAACTAGACAAATATTTAATAATTATTGGTAATGGAACATCATTCAGTAATTGAATTTCAATAAAATTTATACTATTAATTCATCTCAATAAGAGGATTCGAATGGTGGTAAAATCATCATTCTAGCATTGATATTGGCAGAATTATACTTTAATAAAGTTTATAATATATAATTTCAGCCAAAATTATGTTAATTTCAGCTGAAATTGTGGAATCGGACCTTAATTTCTGCAATTGTTTACAATATCATGGGACCCATCCTTAGATGGAATCATGTGCAGAAATTACACAATTGGTAATACATAGATGTTATAATGCAAGATTTAAACTTATATTAAAAGAAATTTACATGCTTAACTGACATAATATTTTAAATCATTTAAATGTTATTCTAAAATTTTCTTTGTCAATACAGCCATAATAAACCTGATAAAATCCTGATAATATTTTTCTATTTTTGTTAAGTAGCTGTAAATTTTAAATTTACTTTCTTATTGCTAATTGGTTNTTTAATTTTAGNANTTGCATAAAAANATNACTTTCTGATTTAACATGTGTTATGGTATTTTAAAATGCAAAGAGATCAATCTTGTTTTATTTTCTTGTAATATATATATTTGATTTACATATAGGTAATTCAAAAAAGTATATTATACAGGTATAAAAATAATATATTTTTGCTTTTAAGATATTTGAAATAAACCATATCAAATATTATTAAGTTAAGGCTATATATTTTATTTTATCTTGAGCAGTGCAATATTATTGCTTTGTAACTTTAATAAAATTGTTTTAACTAGTTAGTATAGGATTTTTGATAACTATATTAACTAAAAAAGTGGCTGCAGAAGTAATGCACAATTTATTTATTTTTTATGTATGATTACACATTTTTTTTGTAATAGTTAAGATTACAAATTACATTATTAAAATCAAATAGATTATCAGTTTAAAAATTCAGGCTGTACATTATGTCATAAAATGATGAAAACTTTCTTAATTTAATAAAAATCTAATGATATTTTTTATTTTTGTTAAGTAATAAATTTTAAATTCACTTTTTTGTTTCTAATTAGTTTTTTGATTTAAAAGTAGTATAAAAATTACTTTCTGATTTATTTAACATATATTATTATATTTTAAGATATTTGAGATTATATTTAAATATCTTGAGCAGTACAAATAATAAATAGTATTATTGTTTTATAAGCTTTAATAAAATTATTTCTAACTAATTAGTACAGGATTTTTAATGATTATATTAAATAAGAAAGTGGCTGCAAAAGCAGTGTACAATCCATTTTTTTTTTTTTACATATGATACATGTTTTATAAATTACATCATTAAAATCAAATAGATTATCAGTTTAAAATTCAGCCTATACATTACGCCACATTGAAAATATGCTATAAAAATGATGGAAACTTTCTTAATTTAAAATTTAACATGATATTTATAATAAAAAAAGAAAATTATTTGAAATGGATTTTTTTTTAAAAAGGTTCTTAAAAAGAATCTTTTTA